>DWQL01001726.1:0-10908 GCA_018231265.1 Noctuana haematospila
AATAAGTAGGTAGGTGCTTGACAATAATGAAATTACACAGTTCTGTTAAATGAAATTGAACCACTGCTATAATAAAAATAATGTACCTACATAGTACCTAAATTAGAGTTCACGTAGGTAAATGCAACGTTTGAATGAGTTTCAGACACGCGAAACAAACGCTGTGTCAAAGCATTTCTACGTAAAAAGGTGCTTGTTAAATCGATTGCATTTTTAACCACAATTAAGTATGTAACTCGTGTAGAAACCTGAATATTCATGACATGCAGAAATAGGTAGCTACCTACCATGTATTTCGTATCAGATCGAACAAATGTAGCTAACTCGAATGTATTCAGGTCATGGAATGTTTACATAGTGTGTTTCAGTTCGTTTTAATTTGTGCAAGTGTAATTTTTCCGCGTCTGTAATTGATTATCATCACACATCAGTCGGCTGCTGATGTCATTCTCATGAATGCAGATACAAGGTTAGTGTCAACAAGTGATCTCATCGATGTTATCCCAATATAATACCTATTTTATTGACAATGTTATTATGTTACCGACCTACTCAATTTAATAGACTAGATGGATTAATTCATGATTTTGTATGAATAAGTAGAAACTGTAAGACCTTCAAGTCCAGCCTGCTCGAGTGTTTGGGTGAAGTATTGTGACACGATATACTTAAATTATCTTGAATACAAGTACTTAAGTTATGCTCAATCAAAGTGAATTATACAGAATAAATATAATACGAAGTGATTGTGTAGCTGTGCATACATAATATAAATTTTCTTATGATGGTGTATCTAAGTGAATATCTATATTTTAAACACATAGGTATTAAAATATAAGCAGGTAGGTACATAGTTATTTGCCTGGTATATGGATGGATGGATGGATGGATTATTTATCTATTGTTGGCATAATATACCTACATAGACTCGTATCTAATGATATGTAAGTGATATGGGTGTAGTAGGCACGTAAGTATATTGTGGCATTAGGTGGGTATATAATATATGCATATATGTACATAAATAAGTTGTTTTACCTCTCCGACGACTTGGTCACTCCTCCGGAGGAAACAGATTCGAAATTGTAAGACATGCAAAAAGCAATAACTGTTGTTAGTTATATTAAGCCAAGCCAAATCTATATAACAATATACGTAAGTATACTTATAAAATAGTCAAAAAGTAACATAATACGTTTCCTCTCAAATATTTTGCATTTCAAGTGCATTTCTTCCTATAGGAATGGTATTAGGTAAATATAGCTACTTAAAATAAAAGCATAAAGTTATTTTTTTTAATCTGATAAATGTATAAATATAGCGATTGAATATTTAAAAAAATATAATAAAATATGTAATACTATATTATATTTATAGGACCTTGCGATGTTGAAGGTACCTATGTTTCTACTAACATTGCATGGCTCAGCTTAGTCCGCGAAACCACCAATTGTATTTAATGATTGGAACATTTATACAATAAACGGTTACGTAGGGTCACTATTATTCTTGGAGAAAGCTCTTCGAGGAATGTAGGAGCTCTCTTCAGTAATACTTTTTAGCCGACTTCAAAAAAGGAGGAGGTTCTCAATTCGACTGTATATTTTTTTGTGTTTGTTACTGGGTGACCCAATTTTGGTGATTCTTTTTTTATGCGGAAGTTGGTGCTTCCTGTATGATCCCATTTCAGTTTGTTGCAGTTCTGACAATGGCATCCATTAAACCATTGAAGTCGGTATTTTTTGGCAATAATTGCCTCTATAATTATTGTCAATTCTTTACATCTTTTTATTAGTTTTTAGCCTAGGACAAGTCTCTTACCAAGGATAATATCACCTTTAGGTAGTCATTATAAGTAACCCACGTAAGTAATTTCGTATCATTCTAAACCAACAAAGAAATAAGACATGATATTATCTACGCCTAGTACGCCTACCTTCAAAATCAAGAATGTTAATCTTATTCATGCAACTCCATGTCGAAGAACAAGTTCAACCCACGTTTCAAAGTAGCGGGTAAATCAATAATACTTAGATACCGTTGTTTCTAAGTAGGTAAGAGCTGAAAAAGCCTAAGTGACGATAGAAACAGAGAATTGTTACATTGCATTTGTTTAAGTTTGCTACTGAAATAAATAGGTTGTCAGGAGTTAACGAGGGGTGCTAAAAGACGGCCTAGACCCACGCAGTCGTTCTGTTAGACATGTTACTGCCAAGCGCCTACATTTTTGAGTGACGAATGGTCATATTGCGTCATCGAGTTTCTTGTCGACTGAAACAACCAATCGCTCCAACTAGGTCATGTACCTATTCGTGTTTGTGGTGTTTTCAGGGTAGGTACATTTAGCTATATACTAAACATTTTAGCTTTAAATGAATATTCAGTACCTAGTTGCAATGAAATTTCAATGCTAAGAATCATTAACCAATATTGTTTTGTAAACCTCTTGGGAGGTTATCTTATTGTTTAACAATAAGCTGAAGTCATAAAAACTTACAACCGACAATTGCACTAGAGATAAAGCAAACGAAGGTCATTAAATACTTACTACCTACTTAATGTTTGATGACAATGTATCCTTGACCTTTTTCATATAATTAATGTGTTAAATTTACATTGCTGCACTCTTAAATTAAAAACAACCGATTCCATGCAGCATGAACAAGAAAGCTTAGACTAAAATCGTTAGATCAATAAAACTACAGTGATATACTTACTAGTGATAAAATTAGCAAGTTATTGGTATTGATTCAAACGCTCCAGTTTTCGTTAAAGTAACGATTATACCAAGGGCCGTTTCCAAGCATTGGTGTGGTGCTTGGTAGGTAATATTGAAGCCAGATAATAAAATAATTTTGTTCATAATATAATTCAAAATTTCATAAGTATTAGTGAAATGGTAAGAAGAAAATAAATTGTTTATGAAAATTATTATTATATCTATGATTATAGCAATCTTCAATAGTTTGCTAAATACAATAAAAATAATAACGTTCATTTGGTTTACAGTACCTACCTGTTGTAGCTCCCTAGGTACTCTAAATTTAAAATGTTTGACTCAATATTTTGTAAAAATCTTACAAGATTACTATAAAGTTTTTAACGTATCGTTGCCAAACAAAACAACCTTGCATGTTGATAAAAATTACATAAACCGGTTCAGGAGTGTTACGTGTTATCGCATATACTTACTGCAGGGTTTTCTGCACTCAGTTCGTAGCTATTTCTACAAAAATTTAAAGCGTCATACCTTGTATTATCGGTTTAAGAAACATAAAATATTCGTTATTCAATCTTTTTATTCAACTACCCTATTTATTTACTTGGTGCGGCTGCCCGACTGTGGCTTTGCGCTAAGGGATATCTTACAGGGGGCCCATAGGAATTACGATATTTTGAATTGGCAACCTACAGACGGCATAATAAATTGATCGGTACCTACTATTAGGTAGGTACACGAGTTACAAAAGTATGTATCTCATCGGTACTAGATATCACCTTTTTCTTTGTTATCATTCTTACTTTTACCACTAAAAGAGGTAAAAGTATCAAAATCGACAATACTGTAATGATTTATTATCTTTCAAATTTAAAAACAAGAAACCATTTAAACTTTAATTTACAAATTTTATTCGATAAATCAATTTACTTAATTGTACCTACTTATTGGGTACCTATGTATTTTATTTTTCCCGTTTTGCAAGCAATATTGTTGCAAATAGTGAATCGTGAGAGGTTAGTAGAAAATTTCAAGAATTTCTAAGTTAACGAAATATTCATTATGAAGCCGCCGGCCGGCGCTATTTCTATTTATGACATCATCCCGCGTCGGGCTTACGTATCGCTGCACGCTTTAAATGGAGGCGACTGAGATGTCTGCAGTTGATGCCGTTCCGCGGAATGATCCCGAATAATGCCTTTTGAATACCTACATCTACTTTCTTGAAACAGTCGCGGAGGTCGTGGAAGGTGGGCGACTCTTGCGACACCCCAAATTCAAGATTCCCTTTTTGGAAACACGTCCGGCAATTTATCCATTGCTATTGGAATTATAATGTAGCTTGAACAAAATATGTTCGCCCACTTGTAAAATACCTACCTTTTCATATTCATTCGAGTTGCGTAACGATTTATGATTATGGTTAAGAATTAAATGTATCTACTAACCTAAGTACTTAGATAATAAAATTTCTTCACACCTCATTAATCAGTGAAGTAAAGGTAACAATCCTAAGTAGAAGTATAAATTTTTCAATGTAACTGGAAATTAAAATTAATAAATACCTTGTTGTGCTTTTGAAGAAGTTGTTGCTTTCTCTGTTCATAAGTTCTGAACGGAATTTGCTCATTTCTTCCTCCATCTTCCTCATTTCGGCGTCAAATCGTTCCCTAATGCTTGAGAATTCGGTGTCAATGACAGAGAAGTCTCCGAGCTTGATAGGAATATTCCTCTTAAGACCACTGTCAGCCATTTTCACGTTTACGTAGTGTGAAAACTGTTAAACAAAACAAACACTGGAAGGCTAATTCTTGTGTAAACACAGTTCACGAGATGACTACGCACTCAACGGTAGACAAGGCAGGACTGATCATTAGTTGTCGACTCGGCGCCAGGGGGCCTGCGCACAGTTTTAAATAGCCTCACGCTCGAACGTCGCTACAGAATCAGTCGGCGTCACTCGGCCCACACCGTGCTTCTCGCTCATTCCACGTCTACTCACTTGAGTATAGTATACACAGTATAGTGCGAAGAAACCACAATTCCTTACCAGCCGCATCATAGACGTGGTAACCACTACGTAACCTAATTGATGAATCACTTTATCTGGATCTGTCTTTACTGTTTATGGCAATCAGCGACGTCAAAATTAAGTCGTTGTGTATTCATAATGGTATTCTTGTTTGACAACGCATGCAGGAAGTTCGTTGATTAAATGAATAAGGTTTTAACAGTTTAACACTTGGCTTAACGCCCGCGCAATTTTGTTTATAGGCAAATATACTTACCTACACTTAACCTACACATTTGCTAAGACAACAGTTAAGTAACTAGTTTGATACATTTCCTTGTTAGGAGATTTTTGGCAAATTGGTGCCCTGCCTATAGAAGTTGCCCAAACATCATAATATTCATGTTAAATAGGTATACCTAAGTATATTAAACATTTGCTAATGAGAAATAAAATAAGAAACTAGGTACCAACCTACTTATATATTTTAATACAAAGACATGTTGGTCAACAAAGCATCAGATCTGTTGTCCTAAATTCCTCCTTCCTCTCCTCTAAATTAATCCAACAGGAAACACCCATCTACAATCAAATAAAGAAAACTTATTTTTTCCGTGATCCATACGTTAAAAACTAATTCTAATAAAAATTAATATCTACCTAGATACCTAATTAATAATTATCTAGTACCAAAAAAAAATTGCAAGTCAAAGCTTTACTTTGACAAAACTTTTTACTTTAAAAAGCTTTACTTTTTGCTAGTTGTAATAATATTGTAACCATGGAATGTGGAATACAATAATAGTTTCAATAAGCATTGCGTAAGGTGCACCATGAGAAAGTTACTACGTAACCACCCGCACCCAAGAGAATCTCCAATTAATAAATTATGGCTACGAAAATAGTATAGGTATGGTATTACATTATTATAGGAGATGCAATGTAAGGAATTCTTCATGCTTGAGAGTAGGTAGGTACTCCATGACATTCTTAAAAAGTATTGGTTCTATTTCTTAAAATGTTTTAGTTACCTAACTGAAACATAGACATAAATAATCTAAGAAGTACGAGTTGGTACCTACGTACAATAACCCCCACGACCGTTGCTGATTTGATTGAGTCTACATGGCAATGGCTTTCAATTTCTGTGCCTAAATCCTTCTGTCAGAAAAGAACAGCCTTCAATACTTAATAAAATTAATAAAGAGTTAATAATAACCTAAACCGGTTAGAGCAATTTATACCTACATCGATAACTATTTGAAACAAATTATCCTGTGGGTTTGGGTACGCTGAAACACTAAAATTTACGAGCGCTGCTACTTTTGGCTCAAGTTACGCCCACTGTTATATTATTATATAGGTCGGATTAGTTGTAACGAAATGACGCAATGGTTCATACATGCTTATTGTGTCATAGTAGGTACCTAAGTAACAAGGGATCAATAATTAATACCACTTTAAGGAAATAAGATTGCAATGAGCTTAACCATTCTATTTGAATATACACACGTACATAATCGCTGGGTATGTAACTAGGTATTATGTACATAATACAGTTACGTTAATTAAGTACCTAGGCAGGTTAGATACATTTATGTGTAATTTAAAGGGTAGTTCAGGTAGGGCTCATCTTGCATGCTGCGGGCACTCGTAAGTCTCGGAAAGCATCATTGAGAATATTGACGCCAAAACGCCAATACGCCATTGCGCGCCAGAGCGATCCGGTTGGAATGTTGATGAAAGCGATAAGCGAGGTCGTTCACATCACACCGTGTTAATGATAAATCAAGTAGCTATAACAATAGAGAGCCTTACTTCCAGTATCTTGTGGAACCTACAATTAAAACTAAGTATTACAGATTTTTATGTTTTTCGCCTCTAAAAGCCCAGTCGAACCCTTACCTGGAGAATTTTGTTTTGCGCACAGGTAATGGGTAAGGGCTACCCTCCGGAGACGCGTGGGAGGGACGTGGTGAATGCTCATGCATACCTATGCAGCTGCCGGCTCTTTCTGGACTGCCAAGAGGCTTTCCATGTCAGACGAGAGTTTGTAGGGCGGTCAATGAGGGCGTTCCTCGCTCTCCAAACTAGGTGAGGAGATGAAGGTGGATCATTATAATCCACTGCCTCCATAATGAGATGATTTGAGCGTTTCAAATTTAACATGCCTATTATCTGTTAGCGCAACATGAACTCTAAAAGCAGGAAAATCTATAAGTTATAACATTGGGTGAATGACTTTACAAATTAGGATAAGAATATAACATGGTCGGGTTACTCGACTCAATATTAATCGCCACCTATAAAAGGAATGCAGCTTGGGACCAACCAGCCCGTTAACTGATTATGGCTGACTCCGCTTTGATATTAAATTAGCCTCAAGACAGCATGATATGAATGCCAATGAATGAAACAATATTCCGTATTAAAGTACCGTAAAACGACTTATTTATTAGAAACTATCTTATGCCGGCGACTTCGTCTGCGTGGTTTTGCGAATTGGGTTTAGAGATAAATTAAAAATATTATGGCCAGAAGGCGCGACTCCCAGGGTATTAGGTAAAGCATCATTTAGAGCATGGATCGCAGGCAATCATTAAAAAACAATGTGTTAATTATATAAGTAGTACATCTCCGGACAAAATTTGTAAGCGTTGAAACCAACACCCTTCGTGTGTTCGTTTGTTTGTGACCGCACGATGATGCTCGTCAGCATATAGCTGGTGAGGATGTGACCATGTTGAGTATGATAATGTATTCGGATCGTTGCAGTTACCTATACACCAAGGTCCAGGTACAGATCGCACCATATTGAACTTGGTTTAGTTACAGGTGACATCCGGACTGTCCATTAAATAATTCTACGTGTGGCTCATCTAAACCAAGATCAAGGTTATAAGGTAGGTAGGTATTATACTTGTATTTGTCAACTGCGCAAACGGTTAACAAATAGAGCGGAACATTAGAGCCTGCCTCTTCCGCATTTTTACTCAAGCCTCTTAGGTTTCGTTGAAATTCAATACGATCCCACGTGTACAAAGTTGTTAATTGAAATATATTCCATAAACTATAGAATTTAAAAAAATGGTTTTACAAGTAGAGTCCTTACCTAGGTAGAATTAAAAGTGAACGTACATTTACTGAAATTGTGTAATAATAATCTAGATAATAATATGGAATATTCAGAGTCCAGACAGGCAATTTCAGGATTGTGTCATGCGAAAAACATTTTGACAAGACTGTATGAAATAGTATGAATCATATACGTTCATTGAAGTTGTCTCGACAGTGTATTTTTAGGAGTTACAAGCACTAGCGTATGTTATGTAGCGTCGAGAAAACAGACCTTCGGGCTTGAATAATTCCTAACTACGCACATTAATCATGCAGACTTGATGTAGGTGCTTATTTTTAGTTCTAATAATTTATATCGTTCAGTCATTTGTTTTATAAAGAATGTAATCAACTAAAATACTCAGAAGCACCATATTAAAATTAGGAATCAGAACTATAGCAGATTGTTGTTGTAGATAATGTTTTAAAGAGTCCTAGCGCCTCTATAACCGCAGAATGAATATGTCATAAGTACAAATTAATGGCAAAGCTCCCTATATGACGTTCAAAATCCAATCATAAAAATTCAATTTAGGACCTTGTTTATATTTTCATACAAGATCTATACAAAATACCTGCAAAGTATTGACGAAAGACGTCAGCACGCACGAGTACCTAAGTATGCAAGTCCCGATCTATTTCTCCCTTTCGGGCAATAATATTCAGCGCCCGGGCGCTCTTTACACGATGTAGGTACCGTATTGTTTGACGTTCATCCAGTGTTTAGGCGTACCTTATGATGAATAAAAATGTATGAATTTAAATTAAACAAGCTTCTGATCACAAGCTCAATTCACAAGCTTCTGACTTAGTTTAAATAAACTAAGTCAGAAGCTTGTTATTCCAAAGATGGACTGATATAGCCTATACCTATACGAAACCGCCAATATGATATACCTACCTATAGCGAACGGCTAAAAAAAAGCAAATGGATCGTTATTATTTCGAGTTTTATTATATTTATTTTATATACTTACTGAAAGTACCCACAAAAATAATAGATAAAATATTTATATAGGTACTATCTACTTCCCTACCAGTTTCCATTGTTAGGTACCAACGTACCTGCAACTATGTAGGTAGGTACCGATCACTAATTCATGTCCTTGTAAACCGCCTACTATACTTTTGTTGTATGTTTGCACTGATATGGCTCGATTATCAGGCGAGTTATTGTTAACTTCCGCATACAAACCTAACTTATAAAGTGTGTGTAAAGCATAAAAAAGGAATTTAAAAAAATTAAATTATCTTTTAAAAGAAATACCTAATTTAAAATAACGAAATATTTATCAAATTAGGGGCTATAATGTTTTTGAAGTCAGTGTCAGCACTAACAAAGTAAAGCCTAAATGGTATGCCATTGATGCTTTTAATATGTAATAAATTAATTTTTAATAATTAAAAGGAATTTTTTTACATTAATTAATAATATATAAATTCGCGTACAGACGATTGGTGGACATAAGTAATAAGTTATTGTTAAACTCCATGGCAGACTGGCATGGTGAACCACTACAGCACACAGATCGACATCAAACCAAATGGTCAATAATAATGATTATGTACTGCCAGGGGCGGCCTTAACCATTGCGAGGCTCAGGGCAGTTTAAAATAATATTATACATTTACATTTTCAAAATATTACATTGATATGTTCATTTAAAGACTGTTAGCATATGAACTACAAAGTTTGTTGATTATATTAAAACACTATGTGATAGGAGTGAGGCCACTGTAAGAACAAGACCCTCGGCGGTCACCCCGCTTGCAACACCCAAAATACTCATTCGTACAGTGATTGTGCTCTCCCAACAGGTCAACTTTAATAAAATAGTTTTCACTTATTGTATTGTTTGTTTTTATGAAATACAATTCGAACTATAAGACATGGCTTTACATTCTAACAATAACACAATGCAAGAATGTTCTTAAGATTATATTATGAAGTAAAGTATAATAAACTTGATATAAGCACTGATAATTGTTTCCTGTAGCAATGCGCAAGACAGATAGGTAAGTATTCTGCCAGCTCACTTGGAATATTAAGACAAATAACATATTTGAATACATATTTATTTTATCTTAAACAATATAAACAAGATAACCAGTTCAATATAGATAGTATACAACATCAACTGACAGCACTCATTGCTATGACAGGATCAATTTCTGAGGACCATAAATGCTGTTAAATAAAAGCATAATATCTTGGTCCCATTGGGTTAAGTAATGAAAAACTTCCTAATTACATACTATAAAATTAAGCGAATATCTGATAAATATGTGGTAATCACATGGAATACATAAAATAACATTATTTTACAGACTAAGTGAAATTTATCAACATGAAATAGTTTTGTGCAATTACAGATTCATATAATTTGTGCCAATAACATAATATGTATTTGTGGTGTAACACTTTTGTAACATGATATCAGATATTTTTAACTAACAATACTAAGCAACAATAAATATGTTCATATTTTAATACCTTCCCCATATATCTTAAAAATATACAAGATCTGTAAATTCAGTTCTTTAGGTTGATTTGGCCAGTAGATAAGCTCTGTAAATTTTAGAAATTTTTCTTCGAAGGATAGTTACTTAAGCATAGTTTATACAAAAACTTGGCCTGTTTTTAATAAAACAAGTTGAATATAAAGTTTTGAATTTAGGAGAATTCTTATTAGATAGATTTTCAAAAATATTTTAAGACTAAAGTCTTAGTAGGTAGTATATGTATATCCAGTGTTGACACTGGACTACCATAAAATATTAAGTTAAACACTTTTAATTTACATTTTGTAGAACAGTATCAAAAGTTAAGTTGCAAGATTTAATCCTACAAGAAATATATATTAGTATAATAATAATAAACATGGCCTTTGAAAGATAAAACTGGTACAAAATAGATATTATACAAAGTCATTAGTCAATTTTCTTTGTGCAACTTGTAAAATGACATGACTGTAAGTAGGATGAATATTGAGTAAACAAATCTCTTAGTGTCAGTTTAAAATTATCGACAAGATGAAGCATCGGGTGCTGGAACTGGAGC
>DWQL01001727.1:0-10907 GCA_018231265.1 Noctuana haematospila
AACTGTAGGCACCTATATTCCTACTGTAAAAAAACTACAATTTAGAAAGAAATACACTTTATAGTGTTTATTTAATTTATTACATAATATTCACATTATTAATAAAAAAAAATACATTGCTCTTTATTATTTACTGTTTTTTAACTACTAATTTACTGTTTAACAACGTTTATCCAGTCATATACACTCACACATCACTGAGGTCTATGTTTCACATACTTATATACAATAAGTCTTGAAAGTTTATACTAGTGTGGTTTCTTAAAGGAGTTTGGATTATTGTTTTGTTGGTTTTGGTTGGAAAGGAACGCCAGATGACCCTTAGGGCACTTATTTGCATAGTGACCTTTGGCACCACACTTAAAACATGTCACTTCTTCTAATGGCTTATGTACTGGTCGGTGCATACGAGGGCCGTTCATCTCCTCTGCCTCCGTTGCAGGTTTTACATAGCCTAATGCTCGGTATCTTGCCTCTTCCTGTCTTTGTGCTGCTTCCCTTTGCTAGAAAAACAAAATAGACATACTGTTTAACATATTATCGAATATGTACTAGCATGAAACAATTAAAAACACTGTAAATTATTTATCTTTTCTTAAATATTAATTTATTATAAAAAAAAATTTATAAAGTCCACATTACCTCTGTGGGGATCTTATGACAAGTAGAAGCTTTGTGGCCAACTTCAGAGCAATAATGGCAGACAGGCAACCTCTTGGTATCCTTGGTCTGCTCCGGAGGTGCAGGTAACTCAAACCTGGGGTGCATGTACTTGCAGGAGGAACCTTCAGGGCAGAAGCCAGCAAGATAGTTCAAACATAGCACACGTCGCACGTGTCTGTGTCGGCAATGAGGACCGTGACGACAAAATCCTCTGTCATACCTAGAATAATTGAGACAATATTTTATTTCTTAAGTCTGGCATCCTACACCTTAAATTTCCCTCATAATTCCCCTAGCAAGGAGTAACTATGACTAGGCTGTTTTTCCTTGCAGATTTACTATTTAACAAAGAAAAAAATTTTGTAATAGAGGAATAATAGTCTAGGTTTTGGGAACTGTATTTTCTTAGTCACTGGTACCCATTACACTGGAAGTTCTATTGTGAGTGTTTTTGTCAATATAATAAGATAATGAAGCACTGTTTCATATTATTATTTAATTATTAACATTGATTAGGAAAGAATTAAAGAAACATGATAATATATTACCATGGACAATCTTTTATCTTGCTCTCAGGATCTATATGAAGAAAAGGACATTCCTTATTATGGCAAGCATTGAACCTTGCATAAAAGTAACATTCAGGCATCTTGGACATGTCATATTCATGGAGGAACTCGCATTGGTCCCCCTTCTTGCAGAGGCCTCGGAGCCAATGCTTGCACACAACTGTTCTGTCTCCTCTGACATGTCTGTATGGACACTGGGGGCCATTGCTACAGCCCCCGGGTTGCCCGAAAAACTCACAAACAGCTGCTGTTGATTCTGAAAAACAAAATACACTTTTGAACAAGTAATGTGTTACAAAGTCTTCATTGCAAGTTCAAGTATGCATATATAACATTGCAAGTATGATGTAAACACGTATCATATATGTTTCGAAATCTCGACACAGTTTCTAAAAGCAATATGCATGCAGTTACGAATTAAATTATTGTCTTGCCACAACTTACTGTCCATTCCAGGAAATGGTAGAGGGAGCGCTCCATATTGTTGTTCGAGTGCGTAATCTATGTCAAACTTGATGTGGTCTACATTGGCAACTATCACCTCCATTGTAAATGAGCAAAATTTACGATTAAATTAATTTTAAAACAATATGAAGCGATTTATAACACCATTGAGTATCGAAATCGACGACTGCACAAAGCCTTAAGCCACAAAATGACAAAACAAACCCGCTTACTTGCAACTGTCAGCGTCACTGTCACCTCTCATGTCGCTTGATTATCAAACTGTGCAGAACACCTAGACTAACATATATTCTATATATACTCTGTCTACTACTGAATATCAAACATTAGAAATCTGTGGCAATGATTAATTGACTTTTATTATACCTAACATAGGATTTAAAAATACCCTTTCCTTTCCTCGACAAACGACAACGATAATGGTGAATTCGTGTGATGTAACTTTGCATGGTAGCCATGACAATAAGTGGATAGTTTAGTTAGAAATATTAGAATTATAGAGTATTGTATAGGTGAGGGAATATTAAAGAGAATCATAATATTGTAGGAAAGGATGTCAATAGTAAATAAATGTATTGTCTGTGTTACAGATACGAGGTATCTCTTCTTAGTCTGTGGATACGAGTTTAGTAGTACATTGTATGTAGTCTGTGATAGTAAGTATGTGCCTGTCTGTGCCTTGCCTACCTAACCTCTATAAAGTTCTTTTTACTCGGCTCGGAGCCTTTGCCTAGTAGTGTTTATATTAGTAAATTCACGGATTATCCTTTATCCACAATAAACTATTCTCATTTATTGAACAATCGTTAACGTATTAAGTTTTCTTGAAGTAAATCTTTGCAACGGACTACAATTTCCTCAGTGACGCGAGTAATCGCTGAGAGGTGTCTGTTAATCTGTTAGCACGCGATTCAGATTGTCAACATGGTAAGCTCATGTAATACATAGTTTTGTTTTAGCCCTTGCAAAATTTATCTTTCGTTGATATTACTGGTACCTAATAATGTAGGTAACTGCCGAGTTATATACACATGTGTTTTTGAGGTTATGTTGACAATGTGGAGACAATGAGACCTCAACTAGTAATTTCAGTTATTGTTATTAATTTAAACTTTCCATAACAATATTGTTAAGTTGAAAATCCAATTTTGTATTATTGATTAAAGTTTTTTCATTATTTAAATATTTCCTGATTGTTTACAGAGTGAGGAAGCTGCAGTTAACCCAAAGGCATACCCACTAGCGGATGCTCCCCTCACTGCTAAGATTTTGAATTTAGTTCAGCAAGCAGCCAACTACAAGCAGCTCCGAAAAGGTGCCAATGAGGCCACTAAAACCCTTAACAGGGGTCTGTCAGAGTTCATCATCATGGCTGCAGATGCTGAGCCTCTCGAGATCGTTCTCCACATTCCTATTCTCTGCGAGGATAAAAATGTACCTTATGTGTTTGTCAGATCAAAGCAAGCACTGGGGCGAGCTTGTGGTGTCTCTCGGCCTATAATTTCTTGTTCCATTACTATCAATGAGGGCTCGCAACTCAAGCCTCAGATACAAAGCATTCAGCAAGAGATAGAAAGACTCTTAGTGTAAGTGTTTGGTGTGATCGAATCTTGAGAAGTATTTTTTTAATATAAGCATTCTAAAACATCTGTTGTTTACTTTTGAATAAAAAAATTATATGGGAATTTTTTACACAAAAATAACTTTTATTCCTATTATAATTATTATGATTACATACAATAGATTAATTATTTTAATTAAGCATTAATTGGTTCCGATAATACACAGATAATATTTAAATTTTTATCACAGTTCAAAGAATTTCTTTGCTCTTAAGTCCCAGTTGTCTTCCCACCGTGACTTTTGAAACTTTTCCAGTTGCTGTCTCATACTATCTGCTATCCTATTCTGTTCTTCATTTCTTGGGAATCCCTCAAACCAAGTGACAATCTGCTTGCTTAATTTGTCACTGCCTTTGAAAGTGTAACCGTTCACTTTATCTTGAACTAATTCATCAATACTAAAAATAAAAATATATGTAATATTTTACAGAAATAATTTTATTGAAATAGTAAATTTAATTTAATTTAAAATTTGTTAAAATAAAACTTAATATTTGAAAATATTACACATCAGAGTTACTGAATATATATACACAAATAAGAAATTTTAAGTTCAAAGAGGGAACGGAACCCCTCTAAAGCAATATTGTGCTGATTAAATGCACTTTCAGAGTTAAGTCAAAACCTATACAACCTGCTTGTAATTAGTAGAAATCTGCACTGCATCCGTACACCAACTATTATTACTAGATAAAAGTGTTTTATCTTGAAGCAAAATTTTATTTCAAGTTAATAAACCTGTTTCATGATGAAGATATAGAGGTAAAATGTTTACAAGTGACTTCAAACTATAACACATTATCGTAAGGACAGTTCAAATGTATCTTTATGGATACCAAAATATGGAATGCAATGCAATGGCTAATTTAATGTAATTTAAAAATCTTACCACTCAAAATAACAAGCACAAACTGGCAAGCCAGCTCCAAACATATCAACCACCTTCATAGGTAGATCCAAGCCTGAGGAACTGGTGTGAAGACACACACCAAGGTCTGCGCTGCCCACCATCTTGGGGTAATCACCTGCCTCTAGCCAAGGAGTGATCACCTTCACATGTTGCCACTTCTTGGCAGCTATTTGGCTGGTATAGTGCTCCTTCATGTGCCCTTTACCAGTTATAACACAGATCAGCTTTGGCAGTTTTTTAGTCAGCTCATAAGTTATTTCATATGCTGAAATAAAATTTCATTATTATATTAATAAATAGAACAATAGTGTATCAAAAGTAACAAAGTAGCCAATAAACTTAAGAAAAATGAATTTATGATAGAGATACAATTAATAGGCTAATAAATATAATAGGCTAGGCTATAATGATTAGGCAACTAAACATATATCATCCATGGTTATTTATGTGATTAATCATTATTAGTTACTTCTTTATTTTAATATAAAAGTAAAAACATCACATACTTTGAAGAGCCTCCATCAAAATGCTAAAGTCTTCATCTGCTGTCCAGCTGGTGCTGCTAAACAGCAGTCCAGGTCTATTTTCTCTAAGGGACACCTGGTTGCCACATACTTCAGTGAATGCCGTTTTGATGTTTACTCCAGAAGGTTCATTCAGTTGTTGTCTTTCTGAGTAGCGGAACTCAGGATATTGGAGACCAATTTTAACATACCAGTCATGTTTCTCCTGTAGGGTCAGTGGATAGAATATTTGTGGTGGCTTGTCATACAAAACTGTAGCCCTAAAAATAATCTAATTTTATTGTTAAAAGATTTATGAAAGTTAGCAAAAGAAACATTGAAAAAATTATGAAAAATATTTACTGAACAATTTCAATTTTTTTTGTATATTATTCACACATAGGATTAATTTTGATAAACTTTAAGTACCTATGTCTGAATTAAATAGATTATTATTTTGTTGTTTAAACTACAAACACAAAGTAAAAGATTTTAATAAAATTTTAAAAACAATTAACACACTGCATTTGAAATATTCGTTGCTGAAACAACTTACACCACATTCCAGTTTTGTATCAAGTCTTCCTTCATGGCGCATGTAACACAAAAGTTGTTATCTGAGGACTGTGCAAAGTACTTTTCAATCCATGTTGCCACCTTCAGTAGCGGATGGCCAGGAGACAGTGATAGGGCCATTATGGTGTACGCATAGTTGTGAAAATCTATTATGAACTTGGTTTTTGTTACCAGACAGTAAAAGCGACAAACTGGCAGAGTGGGAATAGCTGGAGGGTTCTGGCAAAGAAGGAAATCACATTTCCCACTTAAAAATAAAGTAAGTAACAAACTTACAGTCTGCCATATAGTTTTAGCAACATATTGAATTAGTTTGGGGCCCCTTCCAAATTTTAAGGGATATAACTTGTGTATTGTTATGTTTGGGTTCTCTTTGACTTCAGCAAGAGGAACAGTGTCCACATAGCTTATAATATCCACTTTAAACCCATTGTTAGTTAGAGATAACGCGTGATACTGCATACGTGGGCTTCTACCAATATCTCCCAGCACTACTACCTTTATAGATTTTTTATCTGCCATAGTTTTTGATGGTTCTAATTTCTTTTATTTTAAATATATCTAAGTTATTTTAAAATATGTATTTGCTATTCACTACATAGCAAATACGAAAAACTAGCACCTAAAGCACCGGCTTTTCAATTCCATCCATTTCAATATTTTAAAGTTCTTTTTAACATTTCCAACTTGGAAAAACAATTACAATGTGTCAAAATTGACAAATGTGAAATTATGGTCACAGAGTTTTTTTTATCTTTATAGCATAGGATGTCGTTGTGTCCGTTTAGCAAATGATTGCCATTTACCGGCGTCCTTAAATTATTAAATTAATAACACACTTTGAATTATAGATTATAATAAGTATAATGGTACTTTTAACTCTTGTAACCTATGTATAGCTATAAAATAACTGAGTAAAGATTGAGTATACGGTTGAACCAAATTTAGTATAAACTGTATTATATTATCTATGATCAAAAATCGTCGGCTCTTGTCTGCTGTCAGTGGACAGACGTCAATCAACGTCACTCAGTACTCAGTGTCAGAGTTCGTAGTTTCGTACTTCGTTCTGTCACTTCTGTCATTATTAAAGCTAATACCTATTCTGATGTAGTAAATAAACTGAAAATAAAAATCTGTATATACATAAATTGGTTAATCATGTCTGTATCTGATATTAAACATACGCTAAGGAAATTTGAGTTTCCAATATGTGCAAAGGAGGCACTGGTTAAAATAGGTATATACTTAGTTTGTCATAGGTTATAATAATGTTGTCATTGTTTTAAGTGTTTACATTCGGATGAAAAATCAGAACATAATATTGAGCACCCGTATTATAGGATACATTTATGTTCTGAATATTTAAGTTAAAGGAAAAATTAAGTTATCTTTGAATTTTACTTGTTAATGAAATTGTACTTGAAATTATTATTTTAGAGCAACTGCTGCTCGGTCGTACGGCGCCTACTAGTAAACAGCTTGATGTGGCAATGGACATCATATCAGAGTTTGTGTTCTGTGAGACGGACCGCCGCGGGAACCGGCGTAATACCAGTCTGAACCCTGTTCAGGAGCTGCAGCTGATAGATATTATCTGTGACTATGTGTCCTCGTGTACTAATGAAACCACAAAGAATACAATATTCCTGTTTCTATTTGGTGGAATGGAGAGCCCCAGGAAGATCAAAGTACTGACGATACTGGCCAGTATGGCTGTGTCGGCATCTAGTACTCCAGTAAGTCTTGTAGTTAACTCTGGTCACTTTTTTAAATCCTAAATGAGTAGAAAACAAACGTTCAATCGAGGTAAGTCAATGGGAATGTACTTGTATGAACCCTTCACCACTGCTGTGCTGTATATTTAGCAGTTTATCCTAATGTGACCATAAGCCTGGGTTGATTTGTATTCGAAATATGTGCTATGAACATAATAAAATAAAAAAATTAAAATTCTAATAAAATTAGTAGGTTAGTAGGTAATTAAACTTATTTTCTTGTAGGTTCTTCTAGCTGTGGGAGTATGGTTGCAGCAGATGGGCTGCTCCTCTCAGCAATCACTGTCTCTAGTGGAGAATGTGATCCGGGACCACTTCTACTTGAATACAAGCAATCAGAGTGCTCTGCAGACTCTGGCAAATGTTGCGCCTCCGTTTGTATCCAACTTCATCACAGCCATAACTGAACTGTACATGCATGATGTGCACGGAAACAAGAGATTGCCACCTAGGAATCTTTTAGAAGTTATAACTTCTTGGGTATGTTTGTATGTGTAAAAATATAATAAAATTTAAAAAATGGTCATGAACAATGAAGAGACAATAAGGCGAGATGTACAGAAATTTTAAACACAATGTATTTTCTACGATTTATTCACAAGACTCAAATTATTCACAAGGTTGAAATAATTTATAATTTACCAATCCAGCTTTAAAAGCAAACACTAGATTATGTGTCTAACATTCTATTATATGGATTTTGAGAATTACTACAGTATAGGACTACATTAATCGAAACACATTTTTCAGGTTTATTCAAACCCTACACTATGTATGTCAGCACAGTTGAATGTGGCAGCATTGCCCAGTGGATCAATTCCGATGGCAGCTGTGACACCACTCGCTGGTCTCATACACTGGTGTGCTCTTGCACCTCTCTATATTAGTGACGGTTTGTATATTTGTTATATTTTTTGCTGTTAGTATGTAATAATAAATTTAATATAACTAGCTGTGCTCCACGGATCCTCGCATTAAGAATTGCAACATAAAGCTTGATAGCCTATAGACTTCCTCGATAAATGGACTATCTTACAGTAAAAGAATTTTTGTAATTGGTCCAGAAGTTTCTGAGACAAACTCTTCAGCTTTATATTATTAGTATACATAATTAATTATACATTATTTCTTCTGCCCTCAGATACAGAAATGGTAGAAGTTCCACCCAAGAAGATTAAACTTGAAGATGACAAATATTCAATAGTGAAAACTGTTCCTAATAAATCTCTAACAGAATCGGAGTTGTATATAAAATTACATCTGGGTGTACTGCACAGTTTGAGAGCGGGGAGGCGGACACATGGTCCGCCTACAGCAGTGAATGCTCAGCACTTGGCTGCACTCACTCCTCTAGTTCAGAATTATGCTCAACAGCTGTTAAAGAAGGGAATTAAGCTTCAGACCGATGTGAAGCTGCAGGTAACGTCAATTGTGAATATTTTAATTTGTAGAAAAAACAATTGCTAACTTTACAATGTAGGTCTATAGTAACCTTTTAATGCCTTAAGTATTTGGTTGGTCCTATTATATTATACAAAAGTTGTTATAATGTGATAGAAAGTTTCACTAAGGGCAAAAAATAAGGTTTAATAGTTAAATTGAAATATTTTCATTTAATGAACAACAAATCTTTGTTGTATAAATAAAAGATTGTGATTAAAATTAAAAATACTCAAACCTTAACCATGTGACATGCCTATTAACCCTATGCATTAAAAACCTCAACATAAATTTCTTTTCAGGACTGCCTCGATAGAATAGGGCAGGCTGTGCAAGTCGCACTAGCAAATGGCTGTGTGTATGGCAACATTAGCAACCTCCTGGCATCTCTGGACACCTTGCCCGAAAACAGGCTGCTGCGCATTATTATAAAAAGTCATCAGCAGAGCATATGACATGCACCTAAAAAGAGAGCTAGTTTACTCGTATCTAGCATATGAAGACATAAGTTGAGGATTGTGTGTGTGTAAATGTGAACATTGAACTCAGTGGTGATAAGGACAATTTTATCGAGTTGTGATACTGATTTGATTCGTTATCAAGGACAGCTAAATTAAAAGACAACTCATTATATATCATAAAAATATGAAATTAATCCCAAGTAAATATAAAATGTACTTATGATATAGATTTTTTTTAAATCATTCTTTAAAAAAAATCTATATTCAAAGTCAGAGTGACTTATTTATTAGTAATAAGCAATCATTGTATCAATGACCATTGTATTAGAGATGAATTTGTATTTGCGCAAGTGCTATTCACAGCTCGTATGAGCGGCACGACAGGGGAGGGACAGGAGCGGCAGGACAGGGGAGGGACAGGAGCGGCAGGACAGGGGAGGGACAAGAGCGGCAGGACAGGGACATTAAATTAAGTCTTGTCAACTTCACCCATCCGCCTTATAGCTTAATTTGTTACGTGCACTATAATCTCTTTAAGGAAATAGTTAATTTTTGATAATAATATTTGTGGTGTATTTGATGTATGTTAGTTTCAAATTGTAGTGTACTAAGTATATAGTAATGTGTATCTATTTAACTTTAATCCTAGGGAATTAAGTTGAATGTACCAATAAAAAATATTGCACTATTTAGCTAATTTTATTATTAAAATGGCTTAAATCTGCGACTTTGTTTGATTTGTGCTATCTTTCTCTTGTCCTCTTCAAACTTCTGTCTAAGGGCAACGATATGCTTCATTTTAGACTCTCTAATTTGGAAGGTATAGAAGTTCTTTAGTTCTTTCCGTTTTTTGTTTTTCTCCTCCTTAGCCATTATTTTACTTTCCACTTTCTCTGTTCTAGCGAAACTTTGAACCTTGCCTCTCTTGGTGACAGTTATCCAGCCCTCATCGTCTTCCTGCTCCAACTGTTTGTCTTTCTTTTCTTTAAGTTTTATTTTCTCATCGTGAGCTTTCATAAATGTTTCCACATTTTCTTTTAACACTTTAGGCAAGAGAATAGAGTTGTTATGTTCCTGAATCCATTTTTGGATCCCTAATTTTATTTTGTGGTTTGCCGAATTCATTGGATGTAACTTTGTTAAATTTAGTGCCTTATCTAACTCAGATACTTTTTCGAAAACTAGATAGCACACTCTGAAAGTTGGTTTATGTAGTTCTTGTATAAATCTGTGTGTTTTTGTTTCATTGGCCCCTGGTTTAGTGTAAAATTGTACAGACTCCACAGATCCAGCTTCCTGAAATGCATTGATGAGACCCTGTTCATCAGCATATGGTGGAATATTTACTATAAACAAAGTTCGCCCTGATGGTTTGTCTTTTGTGTAGTCCCTCACTATATGCTCTTTGATGTAAACTAAGTGGGGAGAATTCGATTCTTCATTAAATCGTAGTTCCAAAGCTAAAAAGAAAAAAAAGGGTAAATTATGCCAACTACTTTCATTTAACTTCTGTTTAACACAAAATTACATTGGTTACCTTTGAAGTCATGAGATCGCTTAATTGATTTCATTTTATCAGCATAGAGTAATATCAAAAATATGGTATCCAACAACCATAAAACAATTGGTACTTTAGCCGTTTGCCCCTGTAGGAAGCACAAAGGTGCTTGCACTTGTAACACAGAAATTTACACAATAAAATGAATTTATTATATTTAAAATGGTTAGAGACGTTATGTAGAGTTAATGAGTTATATATAAATTAAAAAAACAATCACAACAGCGGGTATAGCGTGATTTTTGACTTAGCTGACTGACATGACAAGTGATTGACACTGACCGTCAGTGTTGCCAACGAAGTATCAAGCTTCCCACCAGAAGCGACCTCTAAAACCACCAGAAATCCACTAACAAAAACCG
>DWQL01001728.1:0-10905 GCA_018231265.1 Noctuana haematospila
CAAAAAGTCTCGAAAATAGGTCGACAGAAACACTGTATTCAGTAAAATTAATTACTATGGCTTTTAGACTAGTCCCACTATAAATATGTAAGCGAAAAGCTAGTAATAGTAACGATTGATCTTCATTATAAATCTAGGAGGTTAAAAGGACAAATTTTAATGAAAGCGTAATTTTTAAAATTGTATCGACTTGAAAAGAAATTAACTTAAAATAATGAAACAAACTATTTAACAAATCAGGAGCTACGTTTTCTATCTACCAACTCCTGAAGGAACAGAACTTTAAAAATGATACTTAGATTTCTGTTCTTGGTCTGGGTATTTACTATTTGTTTAGTTGTCATATCGTATATCCTTAAGGCACGTACAACACAGGGAATTTTAGTGTGTGGCAATGAGCGTGTAAATTTATTTATTTATTTAATGAACGAGTTACCGCTAATCGCACACCGCATCGTAATGAACCGCCAACACACTTTAGGCCTCCACGTCTACTGTTCTCTGCTTCCGTTCAAAGTACCTTTAATTTCTGTAACAATAAAACAATTGCTAGCACGCTGCGGTTATTACAATGAAATATTCAAAACACGTTGAACAAACTTATAACAATGGCGTTAAATTCAGATTAGACTTGTGTTTAAGGCAATTTTATACTTAACTAGCATATGAATGCGATTTCATCGGCGTGAATTTTATACTTAATTTAATCAAGGACCACACCCTCTGATATAAACTTTGTCCCCGTTTTTCACCCCCTTAGTGGTAGAATTTCGGAAAATCCTTTCTTATGGGATGCCTACGTTATACAAAGAACACAAGTCCTCCAAGATTCAGGTCTCTACAAGCAGTGGTTTAGGCTCCTTGGTCCGTCAGTCAATAAAGATATTTAAAATATCAGTTTATAATAAGTAGGTTTATAGTTAAATAAATATTATTTGGTTTCTTACTAAAACTTACTTTACTTTTGTTTGAGCTAAAGTAACCACTTAGCATTTTCTGGTCTGCATCATACATAGTTTCATTTTGAACCTTTTGAACCTATACTCTCGTAGAATAAAAGGGAATACGCAAACCGAACGTACTCATTTGCTATGTACTAGGTACCTACCTACTATGTACTACCTACTCGTATTTCACTAAACAAAAAAAAACAAACGTCAATCCTTAATTCAATTTAAGATTTACTAATTTGTTTACAACAAAGCAAGTTTAACAAACTTGAAAGTAATTCTAAACAGTGTCGAAAGCAGCCACGGTGCCGTTACATCCCGTTTCAACCGCTAATCTTTTCAGCATTCCTCTTTGTCTCCGAAGTAATACTTTAATTAAGGCCCTGTAGCCCGGCAGGCAATTAAAACTTCCACAACCAACGCTTGTTTTTGGCAACTTAATGTAATGCGATGCAGGAAGAGGAATTTTTAATTTCCGCTGTAATTAACTAATTTTCCGAGTAATGCTCTTTGAGATCGTTAATACTATCGTTGTCTTCGACAGCGTTTCAATACTGAAAGACCTACAGCGGGCAATGTGTTGGCGACTGCTCTAGTGTTTATTTTGTGTATAAGAAGGCAACGGCGACCACTTGCCTTTAGATGGCCCATATGCCGGTTTGCAAGACTTAGTTTGAAAAAAAAACAGGTTCCTACTTAAGATCAGGGGCTATCAACCTGCATGCTCGTTTGTTATTAATTTGTAATTAAATATTTATAAAATATGTTAAGATTACGGAAATTTACATGTTCCTTTACTGTAAGTACCTAATCGCAGCATGTTGACACCTCAATTTATGTACTATTCTGTCAAATAACGATTATTATTATCTAAACGATTAATATTCTAAGATTGCATTTAATGCGTTATTATCCTTACAGAATCCTTGCATAAGTAACTGCAACACGTGCCTTTTCTATTCTTAAAGTGACAGGCGAATTCCTTTCTCAGACAACCAACTTGGAATATTCCAAATTCCATTCCAACTACAGAAAACAGTGCAAGAGGGAAATTGTCTGATTTTCTCACTTGGAATTTGAGTGCAACTACAACAGTACCTGACAAGCTTTGTATTAAGTTTCATTTTGTTTGTGTTGCCTTTGAAAATATTTATTTCAATCACAAACACTTTTCGAATTCGTATAATTTTCTTAATAATGGTAGGAAAAGTTCAATTTTGTATAAAATTTTAAACAGCGCTCCTAGGGTTATTTTGAACTAAAGTAATTTCTATAGTATTTAGTTATATTGTCTTATATTATATTTAATATACGTAAAATAAAATACCGCAATAAAATATGGTACGATATATTAGCATAATCTCTCCATTCGAATATTTATCTACTCCATCCGGGTGTAATTTGGCGAGTATTAAATTAGCGTTATTTGGTATTGCCAGACAAATAAATAGAATCAAGTGTTGCGTACTATATGAATTTTATTCAACTTGTAGTATCATTTCATTATTTTGAGTTAATTTATTTTTGAAGTCCATTTAACTTTCACACAACACATTTTACGCTCCAACTTTAATTTACTTTCTCCTGTTTAGTAATAGTTTCTGTAGAAGAAGGTTCTACAGAAACTATTACACTGCAAAGGTTATGTACTAGATCATTGGCATAAG
Source organism: Noctuana haematospila (assembly GCA_018231265.1). Classification (NCBI taxonomy): domain Eukaryota; kingdom Metazoa; phylum Arthropoda; class Insecta; order Lepidoptera; family Hesperiidae; genus Noctuana; species Noctuana haematospila. The sequence continues at coordinate 2,618 of DWQL01001728.1, forward strand.
AGAGATTTTATAATCTTCTTTTAAACAAAGGTACCTACCATTAGGTATTTCTTTACCCAATACGATCAAAGTATGAAATAATCCAATCAAGGATAAGGATTTTAGCACAATTTTATTTCTTTTTTTACTGTCTTCTTACTTCTTTTTCTACTTCATTTTTTGTAAGGAAACTGGTAATAAAATATGTTGAGTATTAAAATTACTGTAACGGAGTAAAATTTTCTGATCGTCAACCGATGTGAAAACCGGTACAAAATGGACATTTATCATTTCCACTTTTTGTTCACTTGCTTCCGTTATTTTGTTAAATTCCAATTTTGTGAATGCACTGGAATAAAATAAATATCGATATGTGAGTCCTCTGTTATTACTGACAATACTCGCTGTATCTGTATCATTGAGTTGATTGGAATATAATGTTAAGTCTTGTACACAAAAATGCAGGAAACATCGCTTTGTACGCATTAATTCCAATTGTTATTGACAATTTAACACTTTATTCTCGTTAAAGCTATTTGGGTGACTCAAGTTTAAAATATTTTATTTATTTAAATCAATTTGGTTTTATATTATTTTAAAATTCCATTTAATTATTTACTGTAAGCAATAGCGAAATGTTACCATCAATATAAAGTTATATCTGTTATATTAACCGCATAACTGCCATTATTACAATTGCCAGTACACTTCACACAAGCTCTAGCTTAGCGAATGGTGCAGTAAAAAGGACATTGGTTTTTTGCGTTGCAGTAAATGTACATAAATGCAACCGTTTTCTATAGTACACCACAAAAGTCGTGGAATCCTGGCACAACCCACTGGCGATTCGCCAGCGCGGACTTTTGGCCATTTCATCCTGACTCGCACTGACTGGTGTACGATTCAGCAGACAGCTTGATATACCTATTTTATTAGCTTTTTTGTGTGAAAATTGTATGTAAAAACACCTAGCGGTTTAAAGTTCCGACTTTGTAATACCGCCCAAAGAGCCTCCGACCAAGTTAAACGACTGTGATCTGTTCATAATAATCCGGACCAACCGCTTAACGCGCAATCGGAGCACGTAAGCGCGCATCGATGTATGTGGATGGCATGTCTGTGTAGTAACTATATTAAAAGCATGAAATAAAAAAAATTATAACAATTTACAAAATGCCCAGTCAAGAAACCAATAAGACAAGTATAAAATAGTACTTATTAGACTTTTAAGTTAATATAGTTTTATCGAAATATCGCCACGCCGCCGGGAAACAATATTTATGATGAATAAACGAACGATAAAAGAACCTTCGCAATCACTAAAGGATATGATAAAACTACCCAATTTATAATTAACCAGATGAAACTAAAAATAAGTAAAGCTAAATCTGCTATAAGTTTTTCATTCATCATACTATATAGAACCAGTCGCCATATCCGCATGGGATATGCGACGTGGCCGTCGCCTTAACAAATGCAGTCTGCGTAACGTCGTATGCAAATTTGCTTTGCATTTTAATTCCTACTTAGAATAAAGCAGTACTTCCACGAATATTATGTATACCTAACACTCGTATATTTAATATATAAAAATATAGTATCATGTGGACGGAATCTGCCGAAAAGGCTTAACGGCGATTTTTACGATTTTTTTTGTGTATACTGATAGGTCTGAGAATAGGCCACAGACAATTTCTTATACTCTTAAGTGACAAGGGAGTGATAAGCGTGGCCTTATATATATTTTTTATTATTTGAACATATTATTATCTTTTATTTTTATATTTTTAAGATTTGACAAAACATCCAAAAATATATTATGCTTACGTACACACAAAAGTTTTCTAGGTCTCGTTCGAAAATATCTACGAACCAGCAATATATCACACATTACTACCTTCTGCAGAAAAGATAAAATACATTTTGCGAAGAAGGTGCAATGTGCGACAATATTGCAAGGGGAGAGGTCGCTGGACGAAGGTAAATTGTCCGTGAAACGTGTTCTTAGGGCACAGATCTATAGACATTACTTACACTGAGAAAATGTAGATAGAGGTGTTTCTTTATTGTAACGAGTGCCTTCCGAAGAATATTTATAAGAGTTATATAGAAATAATTTAGGTGGTAGATCTTACAGCGTTCGCCCGGGGAGGTACCACCTCTACTCTCTTGTAGATAATACGTACCTACATACTGCCACATTTACTTTTCATAAGTATTGCGTTTTCGTTTGAATGAAATCAAATGCACAATAACACTCCCATGTGAATTGTTCCAACTGAGTGCTATTGGGTAGCTATTTCCACGAATCAACTGTAATGGGGCATGTAACATGCCGCATGTCGATAATATAATTGTGCCTTTGTTGAGGCAAACAACACGCAAGCCACGGCTACCATGCGATGGGATTTGCCACGATGTGCACTGTAATTCCCTATAATTGCTACTCCTAATTCCTATTCGTAGTGTATTGATTGTGTAATGATTGGACTTTTATCTTCTCTTTATAGTGTTTGTATTGTTGACGGATTTAATTCCTAGTGGCATTCTCTACCAAATTCGCTGCAATTATTAGCGATTTTTGTTACTCGTACATAAAAAGCAATAAAAAACGCCATAGATTACGAAATAACCATGAGATATTTAAAAAAAATAGTCTTGCAAGTGCCAATATTCCAAAAAAAATTCGAATATATAAATTTCCCTACCTTTGTAAAGAAATAAGGCATTACTGGAGACATCTTATAGAAAAGCTGATCAAATATTCCCGGATGAAAGCGAAGGCTCGTGGAGACTTCGCTCGCAAACAGTCTGAGTGCGTCTAATCGCATAATCTGTGCAAAATATATTTCACCGAGATGTTTCCATTATGCTTATCCATACCCATTATGTTGCTCCGTATCTATCTCTCTTACTGAATAATGTTGAGTATAAATGTCAATAAAACATGCAGGAACGAGGCTTGTTATATAGTAAAATAGATGTAGAAAAACGAGCTTGACAAAATACATTTTTCGCACGTCTAAAGGTCAATGATCTTCGTGACTTTCACATCAAAAACGTCTTTTTTATTGGCGAAAGGATAATATTATACTTTCTTGCAGGTAATAATATATATATTATGTAAAATATTGAATACTTAATTTTAGATTTAATATCTATGAGATTTACAACTGAACAGTTCACAACCTCACATTAAACTTTCACACACCTTAGACTTACTTGAGCATAAGTAGTAATAGTAGGTAGGTATATATGGCTGCAATAACTGTTAAATATGTTGCAAGGATCTGTTACTTCTTCACTACTAGTCTCTCGCCACATCCAGGGAAGGCTTCGAGCATACTCCATCAATCTTTTCCAATATGGATTGTAAGAGATACGGGATATCTATCGATAACAGCTGAGACCGACGGCTTAACGTATTACGTGCCCTCCGAAGCACGGAAGCGCGCATGAAATTTATCATCAGTCAGCGGTCACCCGTACGTTAACGAACGCGTTAGGTTTCTTAAGCTGTGAGATCGCTTCCGATGTACAGTAGCAGCGGGGCCACGTATGTTGTAATGTATACTTGCATATAACATACAGCAATATACCCATAGTGTAACTGTCAGTACAGAGCAGCATGATGTAGAGCATCGTAACTCAACACTGTAGCTGTCCGGCTGTCTAATGAAACTCACAGTACAGTTTGCGAACACCCGGCTAGTAGCTGTCAGTTACCGATAGTTTTAAATTAATAGAAGCTTAGATAGTCCAGGCATCTGTTTGACTGTTTATGTTGCATAGCTTCGTAGTCAAAGTTGTCTACATATTCATTCATTCTTCATTTAATGTTAGCTGATACTTTGGTATGTTTTGACATGTAGGGTTTGAGACATTTTATTATTCACTCCATTCATATTGCATTTTCTCAGTTCGTGATATAATCGTATTGATAATCTTTTTGAGAATCAACTATCTTTATCCGTATATTGATAGTATACTTAATAGTTAGAATTATGGGTCGTTTATCGTCGGTCCGTGATATTAGAACATAGCTCATAACTTTAATTTAATAGTTAAATCTTTTATTTAACTTGCAATATCGATTCATTTGTTTTAAGCCTACAAATATGAAAATATTTTTTATTAAACGAATAAAATTACACAGTATTAACGACGTTAAGTCATGTGTGGGAAGCCACTGCGCTGTTCGGAATATTGTTGAGACCTCGTTACCCTCAATTCAGCATATTCCGACAAACCACAATTTTATTAACTCATACATATAAATCCCCAAATTGGATATTTAAATAAACGGCATCAAGCGGATTATTCGCGAAATAATTACAACAACAATAAACGCTTAAACACATTTGGACAATTTTGTCGTGTTTTATAACCGGAAACGGGTGCTTTTTCATTGAGCCACACGACATATCGTTGGCATGACATCGACTTCTGAAAATTTTCACTTTTCCGTTATTTCGTTCAGGATTCATCTCTAACTCCTTCACGCTCCAATCGGCTAGTCTTTGGAGCGCTCTTCCTAAAGACTTCATGTACTTCTTACATACTGATTGTTAATATAATATTGAAAAAAAAATCAAATGTGTTTTTGAACCTTCACAAATGTGTAAATTAATTACTTGAACTTAACTATTCCGATTTGAAACACATTGTGGAACATATGTCGAATATATGTGGATACACACATACACACATACATACATATATACACATACGTAAATATGTGGAATATATGTGGACGACCCGTGTGGTGTAGTGGTTACCACGCCAGTCCACCATTCGAAGGGTCCCGGGTTCGATTCCCGGAGGGGCAGAAATTTAAATGATGAATTTAGATTTCTGTTACCGGTCTGGGAGTTTGTGTATTTGTCTTTGTATGTGTCCATGGCACCCACGACACAGGGAATCCTAGTGTGTTGCTGTGAGTGTGAAGCGTTATAATAATAATATTATTAATACTGTTCCCAACATCAACTGCATATAATATTGACCACATAATAGATGGTTTTAGCCGTTAGCAGCTAAACATTATTAATCTCTGCCAGTTAATGGTTAGCTAACGGCCGTGAGGTCGTGTACCTTGTGGATAATATTGCCGCAAAGTTATTGTGTTCAGTAGCCTGGGACCGGATTTGAGGTTTGTATAGAATTTAATGCATAAGATTTCTCCGATAACCGGTGCGGTGTTATCGGTGAAATTTGTGTTTGCTACAAACACGCAAATATAGATCGATTTTAATACTAAATTTGTTTGTGGAATTAAGTTTTGTTTTTTAACCTATTTTATAAACCTTATCGCGTTTAAAAGTACATTATCTAACTATGCTATTCCAATACAATTCTACGACAACACAACGCATTCGCGCTTAGTTTCTATATTGTCAAACCGAATATATAAGTACCTACCCGCACCATCTGCTTTTAACAGCCTTGAAAAAAGCCTGCCTATGATTTACAACCGTATTCTCTTTCAAGGACGTCATAAAACAGTCCCCTGTCATCGCCAAGCCAACGCAATCGAGTGGTAATGCTCGACAAATATTTGGAGACCAGTGACCTGACGCTTCCTAATATAGCACGAAATTTATTTATAAAACCAATTTCCTTTGGACCCATTCCGATTGGACCGCCACAAGAGTTTGTGGGATGATATGGAATTGTGTTTATTAAATGGAGTGCGTAATAAATGGTTTATTTGGCATTTTCTGGCGAAGTTTACGATCGACTTTTTTGTATCCTACTGGTCACTATCAGCGGTCATGTTAATGACAACTAAGAATGTTATTATTAATAATGTTGATACAAGCTGCACCACAAGTTCTCGATTGAAACGCCATTAAACTTTAAACAGTTTCACCCCAAAGTCGGAGATGCTAAAGGTCGTACCTGCAATATAATCGTAACCTTGTTCTTGATCAAAGACATCACTGAAATGAAATGATAGCCACAAGCTAAATTGTAATCATGCCATAACAGAACGACAGTTCGGTCAAGCCTAACTAACTATACTGAAATCCGCCTGGGGCAGTGTTCTGAACAGATATTAATACAGTTTCGACGTCATGTTGTGATGTGATGCGTGTCAGAGAATTGAAGAGAAATGTCTGATAATTCAACGATACGTTTATGATTTATTGGTGATCTCGATTTAGTGAGGGAATAAGGGAAAGGAATTTATTTAGTTGAAAGGTTAAGACGTCAACGATTGCACGTGAATGTCACTAAAGCAACCAACGTCCACTGGGCCAGCATGGTGGACAATGGTCTACACTCTACTCATATAATTATAAATCAAAATCAAAATTTTTATTTAGCATAAAGTATTTACTACACTTTACTATTCATTGGCTTCAAGGGCTCTATAAAAACCTCTCGAGACTCTTTTAAAATCAATGTATTTGGTAGGAGACCCGAGCCGAGCAGTGGAACTGTGATCGGTTGATGATTATGTCCTCCAAAAACGACAATGTATACATTCGTATATTTCCCAAACGTTTCAGCTTTCAATCAGTCCATAGCAGTCGATCGACTTGCCGCAGCACGTACAATATTGGATAAACGTCAGATTTGACGTATGGCTGCGTGCAACGCTTCGTCTTTGATGTGTCCGATAAAAAATGTTGGAATGGACAGGCTAAGACTGATTTCTCTGATAAAAGAACCATCAATGCTATCGGAAAAAATTAATTTCGTAAATCTGATTCGTAAATCGTAATACGTAATTTATTTCGTCATGTAGTTTTAGGTGTCCTGTGGGCTTAGTACGAGTTTTGACAATTTAGAAAAACACGATCGAGCTAACTGTAACGTCATACATTGTCAATCTCGTACAGTACAAAGTTGCATTTCAATAAGAAAACGAGCAATGAACGCGGTCCAATTATAGTTCTCCCCGTACTCGCTAGGGGCGCTGCTAGTAGATGTATGCGCCAAACCGAAACCTAATCTAGTTTACAGTAAACTATTAAAACTGGTACTAGGCCCTCTGGATGAAATTTGCGTGATTGGCACATAATTTTTAATGTAACAGACAACATAATATGTTGTCTATTGATATACAAATTATAATACCTACATTAAAGTATATTATACTTTTATTATACCCTATAGATAACGTATATTATAATTATATTCTATAGTATATGCACAAAGGATTTCTACGATAAAACGAGTAGGTACGATCTCTCGATGTTCTCAAATATGACTGCAGGTAAAGAATAATATTTATTGAGGGGCTTCCGCTCAGGCGCATCTGTTTATCCTCTAATTGAATTATACTGACAACATTGCATAAATATGTAATCAAACGATGCGTTTGTTTAGTTACTTAGATAATGAAATAGCTGATACCACATTTAAATGAATTCATATGATCCGATAAAAAATTTAATCCTTCAAATAAATCCCCTGTATTAACTAATTTATTTTCTTTAGTTTGTTAATCTAAAACCGCTTTCTGCGACCCATTGAAATTGTCATTGAATTGAATTTGAATGAAGCATAGGACTTAACTATGTTCTATAATCGATAAAAACAAGAACAGAACACATAACTGCAAAATCTGCAAACTGAGTGTAAACAAAAGTTGGTTTCGTAAGAGAGATACTCTTATCACTTTCATTTTAGAATAGGATAGCTTACCGTCGCCAATATTTCGTGTCGTTTCCTCGCCTGAAGCATCGTGATCTTCTGTACATGGTCGAGAGCTGTGTGCCGGAAGCAGGAGCGAGTGGCCAGCAACAAATTGACCACTTCCTCTACGTCCATCGGTTTGTGGCGAGACACCTGTGTACAAGATATATTATGACATGATTAGAACAAGTCGCATAACTAAGAAAAGTGACTATATAGGTAATTCATATAACCTAGGTTTTATCAAGAAGTCAGGATTATTAAAACGGTTTTTTTCCAGCATGTATGCAGCATGAGCGTATGAATAGTATGTTATAGTCAAATTAGTTTTACGCGTTTAAACCCAAAAATGTCTAAAATTTTTTTACCATCGATCCGTCGTCAACATTTAAATTGTATTTTTTAGATACCTTAAAAATTACGAAAATAGCAAGTTAATTACTTGGTTAGACTTGATTTTTTAACTGAATAAAATGTAAAGAGAACTTCCAGTAGTTCAATGGAAAGATTAAGTTAATTTGCTGAATAAAATGTAAAGAGAACTTCCAGTAGTTCAATGGAAAGGTTAAGTTAATTTGCTAAGTGTTGGGATCAATTCAATTCAATATTCACGGCATGGAATAGAGAGAAGTAAATACAAATATTAGCGCAAACAGACTACA
>DWQL01001729.1:0-10904 GCA_018231265.1 Noctuana haematospila
GGATTGCTACTAGGAACTCTAACAGCTCAAGGTCGTGTCGCATTACTCTGGGAGGTCGTGCGACAACATCTTTTTTTCCTTGGCAAAGTTATTAGTAGCAAGGTCATGTTTTTGTTTTTAAAAAACCCAATAAATTTTCAATCGAAAACCAAACAATGTTGTCAAGTGAAGTACAAGTGATTTCATTAGTTAGATTTGGTTTTTAACCTTGTCATCATAAAAACATGTTTTGTCATGAAAGCATTCATACATATAATTTTCTTTCAATATATTATTTTAAACTACATGTTCTACTTATATATATACCTGCTTATACCGGGTGTAATCGTTAAGTGTGCACAGGCGATTATTCCGTAACTCAATATCAAAAAACTTTAAACTGATATCGAAAGTACTTCAGCTGATGAGTAAAATGACAATAATAACTTTTTAAAAATAAAACGACAAATATCTAAAAAAATTACATTAAGCACTCCCATACATTTAGTATGAGATACTTAGTAGAAAGGTTTTCGTTTCCTTATTTTAAGTGGTATAGTGCATTTTGATATCTGTAATAGTTACGGGGTAATCGCCTGTGCACACTTAACGATTACACCCGGTATACCTGCTTATATATGAAGAGATAACTAACTTAAGTTATATGAATGAATATATCGTGACTTATTGAATGAAAGCATCTACATCAAATATACTGTAATATACACTGAAAATATGAACATACATTTAATTTTTACACCATCATTATTACATTGCTTGAAATCATTTATAAAATTTTGATATGCTGTATTAGTGGAAACACACGCATGATTTAAGAGTATAGAATTGTTTTTTGAAAACATTAGTTCAGGTTTTGAGGGTATTTAGATAACATTTTGTTTAAAAATTGAGGGTATGTAGATGCTTTCACTAGTATTTTTCATACTTGTTCAGTTGTTTTGAGCACTATTGATTTGTTTAATAAATTTAATTTTTAATTAGAAATTAGGATAATTAAATACTATATCTTTAGTTTTTTGTGTCCCACCGCCACACGACATCCAATCGTTATGAGAAGCCTGGATTTGTGGACGGACAGTAATTTATAAATAGTATTTGTTTACGAGTAATATATTAAAATAATATTTTATTTTTAATTGACAAATAAAAGACTTAAAATTAGTTTTAAAATTTGGCAATTCACAATCATTTTATAACAAAAAATCATAATATATACATATAGTATAGCTCCTATTATTTATTTAATTTTATGTACGTGACACATCTTAAAATTCCCAAAACAACTGAACAACACGCATATACACGAAAGTTACCAACTGAAGTAGATCAAGTACTGAGCCACTTTGAGACTAAATCATATTAATAATTTGTAATATGCTGGATTAGCTATCTGAATATTGGTTACCTGACTGATATGAAGGCTAATCTGTTAAATTATTTGATTCTCTTAACACTGTGTACAAATATTTTTATAATAAATCAATGTATGCGCCTGCGGGCACGTATAGATAATTGCCGCTGAACGTAGACAGGCGCATCACGTTGTGACCTACCGTTCTAATTAGTTATCATTTTAAATTTTTCACTCACGCCAATGCTGATGGTCAACATTATATATAAAGTTCAAGTTATTTTTGAGTTTAAGTCTTTAATTTGCATTCCATTAAGCTTCCCAAGAGGCTCAAACAATAAATAAACATGAAAGTACTTGATCCATTTCGACCGTACATTACGCACGCATGCGTCACGCGACTTACCCCGTACGGTGTGCTAGACCGATGCAGTGGAGTTCGCCGAAGAACGCCTCGAAGCCCGGCTGGACGCCGCAACCCATGCAGGCCACCACCGGCGCGGGATATAGGCCGATGGTAAGGGAAACTATCGATAATCGATAATATCGGCTTTGTATTAAACCGACCGTCAATTGCATACTATAGTTCGGGGTACTCTGAAGTAGTAGGCCGTGTATCGAAGTGCAGGAATAACTTGGACGTTATGGGTTAAGTTATAAAAGGTTAAGTTGGGCTATTAAGTTAATATCGAAAACTTAATTATAGTGATGGGAGAAATGATAATGACAGGTCGGGTGACTGTGAAGCGACAGGGTTTGAGTTTAATAAGAGGTGACTTGTGTTTCGTAAATAAGATTTGTTACGCTGCAAAAATTTATGAAAGGTGAGGAAAATTTAATTCGAAATTTTTTATTATAATTCATGGGAAGATTACAGCTGACAAGCTAGAGAAATATGAAATAATACTTTTTATTTTAAATAATAGATTAACTGGGATAGATTTAGTTAAGTCAAAGGTTTAGTTTATGGGTTGTGAATTGGAAGTTTACTATACTTTTGAAATTGGTAACAAAGTAGATTATAGCGTATACAGAATTAAGTAATTTTAAATTCATTACAAAGGCTATTGACAAAACAATAAACTTGGAAGATAATAAATAATATGATGTTACAATATATTACTGAGGAACTTTCACAGACTGTAGGGACTTCCAAAAATTAATTACTAGAACCGATGACTTTTTACAGTTAATTTGTATAAGTACCTATATAATAATATTTTAAGGATACATTGGGAAGAAGTATAAAATCTACACATTAACAACTCACTGTGTGAGATAGTATGTTTATTTGCAATAAAACTATTAATATTGTATTAATATATTTGTCTTAACGAGCTAATGGTGCACATAAAGAGGTTACTAGAGGCTTATAAACAGGAAAATTCTAAATTGTAAAAGCTTCACACGTATCATCAGCGGCCCTCCTTCTATCGCTTTAGTTGTTGCATATAATATATATTCTGCGCTATTGTTGTGCTATATTATACTGTACTCCCTTGACCTAGAGTTCATATTACTATTACTTCAATGGGGTATTTGACATTCACAATAAATTCTAAAAGATTATTTATATAAAAGTGAACCATAAAAATTCTTTTTTATTTCCTTAGAATCGATAAAAAAATCTGTCAAGTGACTCATAATGTCTATTGGTCATACAAAATGTACGAAGGAGTCGCATTTTGACAGTTCAACAAAAGTATCTCATTTGACTTGCTTGTCGAATACCCCATTTAATTTTTTTTGAGCATTTTTATTTCTTTTATTTTTCTTCCCGTAGCATGCCAGCGTCCCTTTTATTTTGCGTTTTTCAGGGTCCAGGCATGACTCTCCCACCACTGCCCCATACATTACCCCATACGTACCACCCCCCGCATTTATATATGGTAAGTTGCTGTTTTTTTTATATTGTTTATTTTTGTTTTTTGCTTTGGTTTAGTAGTGTAGAAATCCTCTTTCCCAACACCGCTTTTATGAATACATTAACATAGTACTATGTTTAACTGTGTAAATAAATATAATATATAGTAAATAAATCAAAATATACTGATGGTATATCCAAGATCAAAATATATGTAAATGAAGACATGTCAGAAATTAAACAATAAAATGTTGTAAGCGTGTCACAGTGTTTGTTGCCAAACTCCTCCCAAACGGCTTGACCGATTCTTATGAAATTTAATTTTGTGTGTGTGTTTATGAAGAAAAAAAAACAGATATACGGATAAGGGTTGTCGTGCCCAAATTTTTTTTTTACTTTGTTATAATATGGCAGAATAAGGTTTGCCAGGTCAGCAAGTATTCTATATACTGTTATGTTAAACATCTACAAGTTAAAGGTAATGTATGAAACGGTTTTGAAGACCGGCTCTCATTTGCACGTGTGTCAACCGCATGGCTAGAATGTTTCAGCTGTGTTTTCTGACTCGTACTGACAAACTGATCATACTCATCCAATAAAGATCATACTCATCCAATAAATACTTCAAAACCATTGCGGCTTAAATATTTCCTTGCTGGTATGCCAAACATGGTTTGTCATAGGACATAGTGTTAGTTACTTCAAAAGGTTTCTTCGAAAGCTTCATGTCTTTGTTTGCAACATATATAAAGGATATGTCTTTACGTATAAGGATTATATTATTATGTTAAAGTTATATGTGGTCAAAGTATCATTTACTAATGAACCTTTACCTTTAAAATCATTCACATTTAAGCTTTGATTAAAATTAAAAATACTACATAATTATATAGAATTGACTATTATTATTTTATTGTAATTAAAATTCCGGATTTTTTTTAAATATAATCTGTTGTATAGGTCCGATTAATTTATTCAACAAATCAAGACAATTCCCTTTCAGTGTTAATTATTGACATTCAAAAGTTACATTACCATGAAAATATTTATGCACGTTCTATAGTATATTCCGTTATAGCTCAAATTTAAAATACGAATCAAGACAATTCCCTAAAATAAAAATGTAAATATGTCTTGCAAAATATCTACAAGCCACCCTTGTCACATTCCAGCAACAACCGGGGATGGTAATGGGGATGAACGCGACCCCCATGATGCCGATGGGAGGGATGCCCCCCATGCGGCCGCCGGTGCCCCCTCAGCCTACCAACCAATTCAGTTAAACATCATAAACACATTCGATTTTGTTTAGACGCCACACTTAGAACGCGTCCCATAAGTCTTAAGAATTACTTTTGATAAAGGAAAATGTATGTAAAATGGCATGTGTGACAGCTGTCATATTTCATACAATTCCTCCAAAAGCCATTCTAAATCTATCAAATAGTTTGGGACGCGGCGTAAAAGGAGATTGGATCCATTTCGATATTTTGGTAAAAGATCAATCTAAATCTGTTTCAATTGAAATATTTTTTTTCTAAATATGTTAAAAATGTTAGTGGTATCTTTGCATATCCTATTCAAAAACGGTCTTCTTATATTTCATTTATTTATTTCATCTTAAAGTATATAATCTTTACTACATTTAATATCTTAGTACTTACTTTGATTAAGTCAATATAAAGGTCACATTAAGTTGTAATACATAGATCCAATCTCCTTACAAAGAGTAGGTATGTATTTAATGTTGCCAGGTTGGCATAAATTCATACTATATCCAATTTATACTTAAGTCACAGATATTAAAATCGATGTGGCAATGGTAGTGTTATTTATGTACTCGTAACTCAGTGTATATACGATGTTTAATATCTTAAGATAATGGTATGCGCAAGGACAGGTTGTGCCATCTAAAAGCTGACTAAAACAGGTAGGTGGGCTCCCTATATATATATTTTTTTGCAATAAAGTGTTTGTTACCTGTGTCGGTTTATAATTTTCGTTATGAGAGATGAGTGTTTAAAAAGGGTTTTAAAAACTTAATTTTGAATTAGCAAGCTTAGCTTTATTGTCAATGAAGTAATGATTTTAGTATTAGTAACGCTGTAATGAAATGATAGGAAAATTGATAGAGAATTCTTCTTACTTAGCTACTTAGCTGAAATCTAATCACGGTCCTTTGCTGTTCTTGTGGAGTTTTCTTATGAAATGGTGCGCAGAGTGAAAGTATATTTATTTGCGAGGACATTATCAGCGGACATCACATTCCATGTTGTACAAAAAGGAGGGAAACATAAATTTAGCATCGCGTTTTGAATCGTCTATTTTTTGATACGTAGATACTTTTCATTCCTACCTTGGAAGTAGTCAGCATTTATGAAAAGGAATTGGCGGTATAATTAGCTACCGTCTGATGCAAAGATGCTTAAAATTAAAAAAGAAGTAACAGACAATAAGTTATCTTTAAATCTGGTAATTCTTTTCAAGAGAACTTATGTAGCTTTGCTTTTGACGGTAGAACGAAAAATGTGTTACGAATGTTTCAAATCTTTCGTAGTAGAAGTAGAGTTGAAATACCCGTATCGTTATGGAATATTATATCAGAACCTATATTATATTATGTGTATAAATGATAATAAATCGTGTAGTCATATAATACATAAATACAGAGAAGTGTGTCTTTCGAATGTCGAAAGCAACTTTTTTATAGAAACATGTATTGTACGTATGTTTAAAATGTTGTCTCTATACTCTCACGTAATCCTTTAAAAAAGCTAAGGGTGTTGCAGATGATTTTATGGGACATATATTTATAATAAAATACCTTTACAATAAACATTAAATAAAACGGGCCTAGGCGTTTCTTATCAAATGGAAATTTAAAATAATTAAATTTTTATTAGATCTTACAAAAATTTATTGATACTCAATGAATGTTCCAAGGTTTATAGATTATGAACATTTTAAGAAACTATGTCAACGCTCTATGGTCATAAATGGTTTCGTTTTGATGTACTCTGTAGGCAGATTTGGTCAACACCCTTAGCCTATATTATTACTATGTATAGAAGTTATCGCTTTAGATTGTTATGAAACTAGATGTTACTTACGGGTGTATGTATATTTTTCTGTGGCTGTTGTGAATATATAGACTAGGTGCTTACTGTGTGGCCAGCTGATTCTTTCCTGCAAAAGTTTAATCCCGAATGCCATAGACAGTTTTTGTTTTAAAAAAAAATGTTTATGTAAAAATTTTAATTAAACTTTCGCTTTGAGTTGGCGTCATAAAATATTTTTTCAGTAATATCTATTATTTTTCAGCTGTAATGCAATTATAATTGCTCAATTTTCCTTATGGTATACTTTTACTTATGATTTTTATTCAATTAATTAAAATGATTTGTTATGATGAAGTTTTATCAATCATTTTTAAATAAATTGATTTAATACATATAATAATAGTTAAAAACGCTTGCCCTGGTGGTTAAGTAAAATAATCAACCTCTGCTTTTAAAGTCCATATTATATACTTTACGTGTTATTGTTTATATCTTTGATTTTATATATTTTTTTTAAATTCAATATGAGCTTCAAATGTTTCATTTGATGTGATAGAATGCTTTAAAAATTCAATTTCAAAGTATTTGTTTAGACTTACCATTATTGATTTTTTAATGTCACTGTACTTTCGTGGATAATACGCGATTGTGGGTTATCTATTGGCTCAAAAATTATGATATGAGTTAGTGTTGCCACTGTTAAGCTTGATAAAATGTTGTCTATCAAAAATCGATATTGTATGTTATATAAATATTGTATTATCTGATTTAAAATTTAATATGGTAGTCTTGATTCAAAAATACAAATTAATGGTATATGATATCATTTGGTAAAGTATATAAGATCTGTATTTTCATTTTATTGAAATATATTCCGTTTTTATTGCTGTTCTGAAGTATTTTTGTGCAATATATTTAGTAGGAGGTGTCTAAATTCTGTTTAGATTTTAATCTATTCCTCTCTTTTTATATCTGGCCCGGATTTAAGTTTTTTTGGCCGTATAATGATTGTATTTTATTCGAATAAGAAATTGCCAGTTTATTACCATATTTGTAATTAAATATAAATTGTCTGTAATGTTTTTATCTGATGATTATCTATACAAATTGGATCGCTGTTTTTGGATTGAATGAGTTTTATTATCTGTATAAAAATGTTAATATTCATTTCTTTTGTTTTTCTTATCAATTCAAATTATAAGTTGTACATTTTATGCAACAATTTAATAATCAATGTGCGATATTCCCGTTTTATGTAAATATTAAAGCGCTTTGTTATTTGCTAGCTCTGTCGTGCCTAGACATTCGGTTTAGTTTATTTATGAGAGAAATAAAAAAAATAAGGAGTATTTTTGGTTTTGTTTTATTTTATTTTTCGCTTTTACCCAGGGGTCCAGTTCTAGCCTTCTCCCAGATGTTCAAAATTTACATTATTTCTCATTTCTTTTCATAAAACACTAGTTGAAAGTTTCAGTACCTATTCCTTAAAAATTCACTCTAATGACAATACTATATTATCTGTACTTTTACCTATAGTGGGACATAATATTGTAGCTTTGGTCTGTCTTAGGCGTATTTAGTTTTATTTTACCTGCTTTCAAATTACAAACAAAACCATTTTAAGAGGTAATTTATTATTCCTAAGGCAGATCAAATATTTTTAAATAGACCTGTGTAACCTAGTCATATATTCAATTAATCTATAATAAAGTAGTTCTTCACTAGATGTCTAAAAGAGAATATTGTATAGCTGTTACAACATAATATATAACTGCCGTCCTTACGTAGCAGTAAATTCAAGCCTTCATTTAATTTTTGTATCTTCATAGTTAATAGTTTACTTAATAAAGTAGGTGCCTACTGAAAGTTAAAACCTGACTGTGGTATCGTGTTTGGGAGTGAAGATACAAAAATACGTAGATAAGGTGTTTTGTCGAAATTATAATATCATAGTAAGTACCTAGCTTGAATCTATCGCGCAAGGACGGCACGTTAGTGCTCCGTGTATGAGGTTGTATTTTATTATCTGTCCACATAACCGTATTCACGTCGGAAAACAAAACAGTAAAATAAAAAAATCTTTTTTTTCTAAATATTTATGCATATATTAATTATTATATATTTATTTATCTATATAAAGAAAAATCACCATTTGTATTTTTTTTTCTAAACCAAAAATTGATAAAGAAATACAACCCCATGTAAGTATCATAAAAATATATATTTTTGTCAGGAATGGGCTGTATATTGTCTATAGACCTATTACTTCTAACTTTAGCCTGAGAACATTATTACTACGGCTTTCGAAAGTTGTGTATGTGTGTTGTTAAATCGCAAATAGTAGCGATACATTATGAACAATAAACAATAAATAAAATCAGTTACAACAATCTTTTATTTATTACAAAACCTATCTTTATATATAAACCAGGGCCTGATAACAGACAGGTCCTGTACGTGATCTCCGTAACAGAATAGAATATTACGATGACGCAATGCTGTTTTAGACTAACATTGGATCAGCGTGGTGGAGTATGCTCCAAACCTTTCCCGGTTGCGGGGAGACCCGTGCCCTGCAGTGGGTCATAAGAGTTGAAGGCAAGACCGCAATATTTTTAAAATAATTATAATAATATAATTAATCAATTAAAAAAAACTAACACTAACATGTAAAGTCGCTCTACCTCTACGTTCCTCCATTTGCTTTTTTTACACAAGGTACAGTACAAGTGGAAAGTGGAATACATCCCTATTATAGAATGATAAATTAATATTTCTTTTGAAAATAAGAGGAAAAAATCAACCAGACAGTACGTTACACCGTCGCAACCCAACTTTTGAATGGCAAAAAAGGCGGGATTTCATTTTTCATCACCGGTCGCAACCTCAACTATTGAATGGAAAAAAAAGCGGGGTTTCATTATGCCAAGCTGCTATAAAGTTGGTGGTACAAAGTAACGGAATTTTAATAGAGATTTTCACAAACATTATATTTTAATAGATGTAAAAAGTAAAATATTTAAATCAACAATAATATGGGAATTTATGCGAGAATAAATGTAGACAGGAAATAGTGGAAGCGTTCAGATGAGCACCTAACTAAATTTGAACGCATCCATTTAATTTTGTATAGACTGTACAATTTTTTCGTCTTGTCACACTAAAATCAATCGATGACAGCGGCGCGGTGAAGTCGAAGTGATTTTTGCACTTGCAGTCAGGAGTGAAGTGACGACATTTTGTCAATAAATTGTTAATTTTCCTTAAAAAATATAGTTGATTTACTGTAGTGTTTAGTTTCAAAGCCACAAGGATGGCAGACAACGAACAAAAAGCTATGCAACTGATTGCAGAGGCTGAGAAAAAGTTGAACTCATCGAAGTCTTTTCTCGGCTCGCTTTTTGGGTGAGGACAATGACTATAGTTTATTATGTTCCTATACTGATTCATTAATTACACATTTCTCAACACCGTAATGCAATGTTGTATGGTGCTTTTTGTTTTCTATATCTGATTTGTTATATTCTAAGTCGACTTCTCTATTACGACTCTAATTAGACCTACTATAGTGTTAGTGTCCCCATTATTTTTAAGGTACTATCTCCAAGTAGGCAACATTTTTTTTACTAAAACAACGAAACAAATTTGTCTTATATCATTTTAATATATACATATTATACATAATAACAATCTGGTTCCTTAGTAGCTAATAATGTTAATTATGAATCATAGATGACATGATGCAACTCTACGTCCTCAGATTTGAGTGAAAATCAAGTAAATAATGTAAATATCAATCGTAATACCTTACTGATCTTATCTTGTCTTAAGATCTGATCAGTATCAGGTCTCATCTGTTCTCTATGAAAATCACTACAAAGTCGTTTTCTCTGTCCCTATATCGCTATGTATGCTTAAATCTTTAAAACTACGCATCGGATTTTGAGGAGGTTTTTTTAATAGATAGAGTGATTGAAGAGGACGGTTTATATGTATAAATGTTCGCAGTTTTTCTGTAGTGTATTTAGTATCAGCATTACACCCGTGCGAAGCTGGGACGGATAAATAGTAGATATATAAAGCAGTTTCTCTGCTGTGCTTTAGGAAATTAGAATAGGTTTAAAATAAAAAGGGTGTACGTACAAACAATGTAGTTAAAATAAAATAAATAATGCATCATACTAACAGACCCACACTAGGATTCCGTAGATAGGTACCATGGGCACACAAACACCCAGATGGAGAAATATAAATTCATCATTAAAATTCCTGATCTGCGGGAATCAAACCCTTCGAAATGGCTGATGAGCTTGAGCAGGGTAACCAGTGCACCACATGTGTTATCAAATATAGTCGAGAAAGATCATACTCATCCCCCCTCAAAGTGTGCCTATGAATGTGGAGCATTATTAATTATAAGTTAAAATAAATAAAAACATTTTTATTCATCATAATATTAAGGTATTTGTATACACTTGTTTGAGATGATAGGTATTTGTTTTATAAACAGGGGTTCATCAAAAGTAGAAGAAGCAGTGGACTGCTACCTCAGAGCCGCGAACCTGTTCAAGATGGCCAAGAAATGGCCTCAAGCAGGCCAGGCCTTCTGCACCGCGGCACAACTGCACCT
>DWQL01001730.1:0-10901 GCA_018231265.1 Noctuana haematospila
CCATTGGCTACCCGATAACGGCCACTCGTAATCTGTTAATGTAGCTGATTGTAGCTCGTGATTTAGAACCATCGAATATTGCCCAATGTTAGGTACAAGCTACGGTCACGAACGTACGAGTACCCCCACAAAATGATTCCCGATCAGAACAATGTTTAGAAAGTAGTAAAATTTTTAATTTTAGCACAATTTTAAATAATATATTCATACATTTATCTCTGTGCTAAAAATACGAACTACTTAAATGTCTAATGAGAAAAGCTGTGGTTAAACACAGCTCTCTGAAAGGTCTGTAAAATAAATTAGATATTATATTTGTAAGGATTCGGTATTCCTTAAATCATACAGCGACTTTCAGACGCCCCTTGGTTTAAATAAATAAGCAATAAGTCTCGGTTCTTAACTGAATAAAAATACAGTTAAAACTTCTGAGGCGGCCACTGCTATGCTGGCTCATTACTACTGAACATACTAGTGATTTAGAGCTTTTGACTTGAAGTTTGGAGTGGGAATACGCTTTTTCGCAAATCAAAAATGTAACTCTGTGATGATCACTTCATTAAATAGTGATTAAAAAAATCGAGAAAAAAAATCTAATAACATATTATAAATAAATAAAGGAAAAGTAATAGGTAGTGAGTTTTTAATTCCTTTCGTTTATTCTTATTAAAATTTCAAAATATTGAAGCAAAGAGGCAAAGCGATCGTGCGATAAAAGAAATTGGGCCAACTCATCTTTTTGAGTCAACTAAACTTTATTAAGTACACTAAACCTTATCTGAAAATTGTAAGTAAATTTACACGGTCTGAGTTAACAGGTTTTTATATAGAAACGTAGGTAAAATTAATGTATAGGTACATTTATGGTTGGTTCGATAGAAAATAAACTTGTCGACTACATTTTAGGTTCTAGAATTTATTGTAAAATTATTATTTCCATAAAGTACCTATATCAAAATTCAAAGTTTGTTGTTTTCCTTATTTTTTTCTACCTATTACTTTAAAAATATCTATTAAAATTTTTAATAGGACAAACGAGCGTACTATATATATTTTGTGTGGGTCTATTTGTGTGTCAACATTTCAAGTGTTATTTTCTAGGTCGTTCCGTCAGAAGGTAAACCAACTACAAAAGAAAGAAGTTTTCAATGCTGATGGCAGGCACACATTCTTTATCCCGGTTGACGAGGGTTTTAAGGTAAATACTTATATGATACAAGTAAATTGAAACACATCTTTGTCATTTCTTAAGGGTTATAAAAATAGTAAGTATTAGAAAAGGATAAAAGTTTATGTCAATCTTGATAACCATTAATGAGACAATAGGAGTCCGTAATGGGTTTCCGACCTTAATGATAGTCGCGTTCAATGATAATGCTTGGAGTAGCATTACTTTCTATGCAAATTAAGCGACTTCAAATGACTTTGTTCTTCCAACAAATGAGCACCCATCTCAAGAAGGAAATTAATTTTGAAGGCCCATTCTTTTAATCGTTAGGCACTTAATTCTTAACAAATGTTTCTTAAACAACAAATAAGATACTTCGTAATTGTTTTAAGTATACTTTTTTTGGCAGCCAAGGACTAGGTCTGACTTGATTGACGGGAAGGTGGTTGATGGCCACGTCATCCCTCACCACGTGCTCTTTACTCAAGCCACCCCAGATACCGATGAATTCGAAACCTTGGCCTTCAGTGACAATGTCAAAGTCATCATATCATTCAGCACGGCGAAGAACGGAAAAGAAGAGATTAGTAAGTAAAACTAAATATTACCTTCTAAATACGGTGGGGTAATTTATATGTATGACAAACAAATAATGGTCCGTTGCCGTTAGAATGGAATAATAAGCTAATGAAATAGTTCGAAAATTTTGAGTAACTAAACAGACATGATATCTGTAACACAAAAGGATTAGTATAGGCTTACATTTAAAGCATAGAGACCCAAGAGAGAATAGAAACCGCTATAAACTCGTCTTATTTAACTGATTTTGGAGGGTTCTTTGGTAGTAGGCTAGGTACTTCAGACCAGGCTCTAGTTTAATTAGTTTTGTGCTCAAAACATTTTAGCCGTCCCTACAACGCTTTAAAAGGCAAGTTGTGTCTTACGATCTTAGTTGGAAACAACGAATAATTCTTTGTTAGAAAACATGTTAGCTTTCTCGTGAAAGGCAAATTGTGCCGTATAATTAAGAATAATTATTTTGTTAGAAACAAAGCTCTTAGTATCTACCCATTCCACATATTCCAATGGGTTTTATTGACGTTGCTTTGGTTAAGCAACACCAGATTCCTTAACAATATAGGTTTTTGGTTATCCACAACACAGAGAATCCTAGTGTGGTACCAAAAAACTACATTAGTAAAATTTATGTTTTGTTTTAATAAATAAATAAATAAATAAAAAAAAACTGTTAAATAATAATAAAAAAATGTAATAATGTTATTTTGAACAGTTTACGTAAAATCCAACACCGTTGCTGGCGACGCGAAGCATGCCCGAGGGGTGGTACTTGCAGACATTGTTAGACCCAATATACCAGTGAAGAACGGCGTAGTCCATCTTATCCAACGACCGCTGATGGTGGTCGACACCACTGTTATAGATTTTCTGAAGGTGAGCAAAAATAATTTAGTATTGTACATCTAATATTGTGATAACTATTGTTCTTTACACAAATCATTAACAAAAATGTTCGCTGCCTTTTAACATTCCGGTTCAAGCTTCTAACTTCTCGGGTTGAATTAAAATGGCTGTCCTTATCGATTTTGTAGTTGTTCGAAAAAAAACTTGGCATAACATGCTAGGATACAAATAACTTTTTTTAATGTTGTTACTAAAATAAATGTGGCTTGTTTAGGCGTATATATTAATTTCTCAGTGTATTATGTGCCTATATATTAATTTCTCTTGTCATAGACTTTAGTTATAATGCGTTTGAGTTTATATTATCATGTTATGCCTTTAGGTACTGTTTATAAAACAAACTTCAAAGTTTTCT
This sequence comes from Noctuana haematospila, assembly GCA_018231265.1. Classification (NCBI taxonomy): domain Eukaryota; kingdom Metazoa; phylum Arthropoda; class Insecta; order Lepidoptera; family Hesperiidae; genus Noctuana; species Noctuana haematospila. Next base: position 3,006 of record DWQL01001730.1, read on the forward strand.
GAACGTAATTTTATTATTAAAATTTAGAAATGTTACAAAATTGGCATAGTTCGAATATAACTTAAGATTTTATTAAAGCGGTAGGTAATAACAAAGATTTTAATGATATTCTGAATCCTGTCATTAAACTTTGTGCTCCATTTGTATGGGAACCAGGCTATGAAGGTAAAACTGAAGCGTCAATAATTACATTTTAGTACTTATTTATTCTCTGTGATATTTAATTCTATTTTGCTACCAATTTATTTTATTATTATTTTTATCAAATAAAACAGCACGTTTTTAAGTTTTTTTTTTTATTTGTATTTTTATCTAGCATTTAACAATAATTTCCTAAACATGGGTAAGTATTGTTCAATACAAGTATCTATATCAGTATTGATAGAAGGTTAACCGTTTTGATATATTAAATATTAACTGTAGCTTCCCATATACTCATAACTACCTCACAACCTGCTTTAAAATAAAATACTTAATGTTAATAAAGATTTTCTGTATGAATTACAATAAATATGTATTATTGTTACATTATTTAATTTTCTGTGAATTTATAAATAATAAGTATTTAGTGCATCTATTTTTGAATTTCGATAAGTCAAGGTTTTGTGTATCGTCATGTGATATCCAGTAACAATTCATATTCAAATTTATTTAAAGTTATTAATATGAGGATATTAAAAAAGATTTTTATTTTTCACTGTAGTCAAAGAAAATAAATTTCCAATTCGCCAAAATTATTTTTAATTATTATTTTGTATACGAAATATTTTTATTTAAACCGATATTTTACACCAATCTGCACTTGGCCAGCGAGGTGGAATAAGACCTAATCCATTCTCATATTTGAGAGGATAGCCGAGCCCAACAATGACTGACGTAATTCTTAAATAGAAATAAAATACCCGGTTACTTTAAATACAAACCAATCAAAAGATTCGCGACTGATATATATTATATTATAGCTATTTACAATGTCATTATTAGAGTTTGAGATCTTATTTCACCAAAGATTGAATTAATTAATATTACCAATTAATCTCTTAACTGGTAATATAATCTTGTTTTATTAGCACTCTCCATTTTGAACCTAATACTTATATGTATGTAAATGTAATGGTATTTTATATGTATTTTGTATATTTTATGTATATTATTTGTTTTTCGGTATTGTCTACGCCCCTCCCATGGATCCTGCATGAAATTATCGACTTTAGGGGATTGTAAGTATTTGAAAAACGCATGAATGTAACTCACCCTTAGATTGTGTACACTTTATTCGTATTGCTATTCATTAATAGTTTTGTAATTATGTTATTTATTAATTTTTAAGATCTTTCAAGCGAGAAGGTAATGTAAATAAAAAAATTCTGTATCTAAATGTCTTACAAATGTGTTTAGTGCTAACATTGTGGCAGTAAAATAATATGAAGTTATTTTAAAGAATTACTTACTATGTAAGCAAGCTACTTTGCACTGTTTTGATATATTTATTAATTTAAAACTTAACTATTTATGTTTTATTTAAAATTATGAGCTTGCATTCGCTCTTATCGATAAGTACCAATCATTAGGTATCAGTATTAATAAAGCATGATTAATATGCAGTTTAAAAAAAAATCTTTGTAGGTACCTACTAAAACCGTGTAGTATAGTGTATGCGAGGAGTAGTAGTAGTAGAGAGATAGTGTAAAGAGGCAGTTTTCCCGGATCACTCAATAAACCAAATATCGGGACTTGTGGGAATCAAATGCCAAAAACGAGCGTCCGTGGAGTTTGCGGTTTCATCACATCCGGTTTTGGTATTTCCAATGCAAAACCGAGCCCTGCTGGCGGTTAATTAAAAACGAGATAGTTTCCTTTTTAAAGCGACGTAGCATAATGGTTGAATTTCAGCCTAATCTTTCGGTGGGTCCAAGTTCCGTCCCTGCGAACGCTCCTCTAATTTATAACGTTCGCCACAAAGTTCTCGAAAGGCTTGTTAATACTACCAGCCCGTACTTGGCCATCGTGCTAAAGGTCTAAACTATTCTTAGTATATCCATAATCCATGTAGCAGTTTAAAGTTTAAAAACTTACCACTATTTCAGTTTCAGCCAAAATGCAAGTAGTCTAATGAACTTATGAAAAATATGTTCATCATTGCACTGTAAATGCTAGTAAAATACGAAAAGCAAAAACTAAAGAGTGGCAGACGGGTGCCAAACAATAGTTAAAAACAACACATGAACATAAAAAGCTTCCACTCTAAAACTCTAAACACAGTGTGATGCGTCATTCGTAGCTGTACGAGTACATGTGTTCTGATAAACTCTCAGAATTTTTTTCTGTTTTTGACAGCATTCTGTGCAAATAAACTCTAAAATTAGTTGCAAATTTTGGATGAATATTTTTCAGCGCTCAATTCGTAATTAAGTTAGTAGTTAATTACCTTTAAATAATTTCTTAACTTTTATACAAATAAGTTACTTTTCCTTATCATTAATGCATAAAGTTCATTAAACTTTCTGTGGTAAAACAAATATCATGTGTTTCAAATATAATGTGAAAAAAATTATGAGACAAAATAAACATTTGAGGCCGTAACGTCTGGTTTCAATGGTGTTTCAATTTCCACAAATACCTTTATGTACTAATACGAAGCTTTCCCCAAAACAACTTCACTTTTACAAATAGGCACTTTTACCTTACTTACGTAAATGGGTAAAATAGCACCTGGAAAACTACTACACGAAAAGGTAAATAAAGTGTCTGAAGAACATTTTCTACTCAAAGCACAGCAATTTATGAAGCGTTGAAAATCTTGTCGTTTCGTTTTTCTTGTGTTTGTATAAAACTAAAAGCCTCTTTACATATGTTTGTAATCGAGGAACATTTGATATTTGTTTAGGAAACAGAAAATACTCGTAACAAACATACTAAATATTTATATTTAGAACCTCCCAATATCCATTATTTTGTGTCAGGATGAAAAAGAGACACAAAATATATAGTGCAGTATTTTTGTGATGTGTATATCCTTAAAATCCTTAATTTTGCTAGTATATACCTACCTATAAAAGAGCAATTAAAATATGCATTCTCTTAAATTAAGAAGATACGATTGGAAAATTATTTATTTATTTGAAATAGTAAAGTTTTAAACCTTTTACCTAACACCGTAAAAATATTAACCGACAATGTAGATCTATGACTATTTTAAATATTTAACAGCAAAGTAGTGTTTTAATTGTAGCGATGGTTATCGTTAGTATAATGACGGTGAGCGCAAAATATTATTTCAAGAACAATACGGAACTATAGAAGATATTAAAGACTATACGGAAAAAATACAAACTTGAACAACAACGGTTGAATCGGAACAAAAACATAGCAATTTTGTATGTAAGTACGGGACGAGAGAGATCTATTCTACAAAGAGAGAGAGATACAAATGACGATTGAAATTTCTGTGATTGTTCCGTTCAGTTGTTTTTGACAATATTCTACACAGACAGACAGTTTTCAAATTGCGAAAGTTGCAATTGGAAAGTCTCTGTCTCCGTTCATATTAATCGGATCATTAACTTTTTATTAGAGGATAGAATGACCGTAATCTACTGCTAGTTAAATCCGTGCATTTATTAACAATGCTATTAAGAATTCAATTTCCTCTTTATTTAACAGTTATATTATATTTCACTCGGATTATAAAACAAATGCAACTTCATAATTTTATACAAATCACAAAATAGAATTAGTTTAAACAGATGGGTAAATAATTTGGTACCTACAGTAAGCAAGCACATTCTTGTGAAGTTTTAAGCCAAGATTGGTTATTTAATAATAAGGTAAACTTTTGTCATTGAATCTAAACCTTCAGTTCTTACTTTACATAATGTACCTACTATATCAGCTTTTGATGTCCATGGAGAAGTAAGATTCTTTCTAATACATAAATTATTCTTGCAATCAGGAAAAAGAGGACGGTCCATTGTGCAAGTTCTACGAGGTGATCATGGACTTGGGGTCAAACAATGAATTCCTTAATGAACTTACGTTGGCAAAGGACATTACTTTATTTGCGCCGGCTAATGAAGCTTGGAATGACCACAGCGTGCAGAACGTTATCAGGTAATGATGTCTATAATTTTAAGAATTATTTATAATTATTGTTTATTTTTGATAAATCTAGCTTATGGCCGTGACGTCGTCCGCGTGAAATACAGAATCGAAATTACAGAAGACCGAGGTATGTACGAAAATTAATCTGACAACAAAATATAATGCAGGTTGCAGACTTGAATGAATAAAAAAGTAAATAGAGTCCGATGGAATCACAGCGTTATACTCGTATGTTTGACGTTTATAGCAGGTAGGTAATTACAAAACCGCAATACCCGCAAAATGCTGTTTGCCACGCGTTTGTAACAGATATGTTGGCCGTTCAAATTCTCATTTTGAACTGTTACATTTTAAAATTGTCACATGCAGACGTCTGTTTGTGTTTTGAAACAGGTAAATGTAACTTTGAAGCGTTTAAAATTATTGTAGTAGGTATACATTACCTACATAGCAAATATACATAATTTTCGAAGCCTAACTCCCTGATTCCCTGATCAAACTATTGGTAACTCTTTTATCTCTGTATTATCTCTGAGTGAAGTTTTTCAATAAATCATTAATTTGCAGAAACCATCAAAAGCTGGTAGAGATATTAAACACACATTTGGTGCGAGAAAGACTGCCTTTAGACGTCATTATCCACAACAATATGAACCAGGTATGTGTAGAATTAATTATATATTCAATTAGTTTTCTTTTACTGGTAACTGAACTTTGGTTGTTAATAATTTTATCAAGAAAATTATATCAAAAATAAGAAGGATACACACTTATTTTTGGATTTCCCACTACAAGTTTACTGTAACAACTTAGAAGCTATTTTCATAAAGGAAGTTATGTTTATAAAGATAATCTCTTTAATATACCTTCTACCTCTTTAGTATATTCTTACAATATTTAATTTTAATAACTTTTCGTGGAACGTAACAATAATGGAGTGAAATTAATTATGTGCGTTGACTTTTCGGCTGTTGCGGTCCCGGTTCGCTGCTGCTTATCGGACCAGGTCCCCGGAACTGTACGTTAATCCAATTTAAAACGATTATTTATGAAGAAAATCCTTTTTCATTTTCAAGCTTTTATTTCATTTATCATTTTGTCGTAACTAGTCTTTCGAGTAATGCTGCATTCGTTATGCGCTGATTGTAGCTCGCCAGGCCATATCTATTTTTAAGTACTTCCTAAGAATGTGATCCTCAAACTGTTTTGTACAACAATACAAAAATAAAATAAATTAATTAATATTGAAACTATTATGTAATGAAAAATGACTTTTTTTAAATATGAACTTTGAAGCACTATCGTAATTTTTATATTAGTATTATTAGTTATTACACAATTATATTATAAAGCCTAACTTTCTTTCTATTATGTGTAGAACTGAAATTAATTGCACATCAATAAGCGACAAGGAATGTACTGCATTACCCGGAAATCTATAAGTAATCTTTTTCATATTATTCGTCATTCGATCTTATATAACCCTTATAATCTTATCAAGGCATGCGGAGTATCAATGTTTTTAAACAAACGTTCCTTGTGCCCATGTAGTGGTCCAACAATGCATGACTCACTCGTTAAGCAGGTTATCGTTCCATATTGGCTAGCTTAGGTTTTACCTTTTAATATCTTTCATTGTATATCAGGAATAGCATGGGATTGTCAATTAAGCGTTAAGCTGTCTAGAGCAAAAATCGGAAGTGTTAAACTAAACTTGATGAATATCGGTGAATCGATTGTCGATTTATCGATAGAAAATTGAATATTCACGTCCGATGTTTGCTCATAAGCTTTACTACAAATATTAAGTTAATAATATTATTATTTTAGATTTACCAAGCACCAACGGCGGCTGCGCGCAAATACCTTTACTTTAACGTTTTGAACATCGACAACAACCAAACGTTGACAGTGGAGGGTGGCGGTGTTAACGCAACTGTCACTCAAACTAACATTGCTGCAACTAATGGCTTTGTTCATATCATCGACCGGGTGCTTGGAGTCCCTTATGTCACTATTTATGAAAAGCTGAAGACGGATCCAATGCTCAAGTAAGATTATTATTTGTTCAATATGTCTCAAAAGCAGATTAATATTTTTCTCATACATTTGAAATTCTTTTGATACGGAATGAGTGGCGTTCTACGTACTCAGGAAAGAGCTTTATTTATTTGAATGAATATTGTAAAAAGACATTTTTATACTTATTTCTTTCAATAAATACCATATTATTATGATTTGATTATTTAATTATAAGTAAATTGGAACTGAGTGTGTAAAATAGCAATAATAAATGTCGTTCTCGTTTCGTAGCATTACCTACAATCTCGGAAAGCGTCAGATGTTCAACCATCAGCTTAGTGAAATGGAACATCGGTACACGTACTTCGTCCCGAGGGACCACGCTTGGCTCAAATTCCAGATCAGGCACCCCTCTGCTTACAAGGCATTATTTAAGGAAGACTTCGGCTACTACGTAAGACCTTCTTATTACCTTCGTATTAAAATTGCTTCAGTTACTTTACAGAAAGACGTCGAAAATGTTGTTACTATTCCGTTTTTAGAAGGAGGAACGACTTAATAATAAATATTATTATTTTGCTTGTATTTTGCTAGTACAAAATTGATTTGTATTATTTTATTTCCACTTTTAAAAATCCCACTGCTGTCATAACCCGCTGTTAGCCAAAGCAAGTTTTATGGCAATTCTTGGGGAGTTTTGATGCATCCACGTATAACCTCAGACAGGATTTCTCTACTATTTGAGCTTAGACGTGGGAGACGTCATCCTTGCAACCCATGGGTGACTCCAACCGGTGATCAGGTAGCCGAGAAGATTGTGTGATAAAAAAAAATACTAAAAATTTATTTTATTTTCAGACAAAGCAAATTTTAGAGCGCCACGTCATTAGAGCCAGCCGATATTACACCGTGTCCGATCTCAAACTGCTCGCTAACGAAACGCATCCCTTCGTACTGCCGACTTCTCGGGATCCTCTCAAACTTCGCGTAAAGGAATCCGACAAGAGTAAGTTTAGTTTGCTTTACGTTCTTAACGAGATCTTCACTTTGAATTTTAAATTTAAACTGTGCAGAAATTTTTTTGAATTCCATGATCCGGGTTGGTCTGGGTGAGCAGAAAAATGTGAAAGCAGGTCAGAAGAATTATGAATTTAGATTTCTGTTCTGGTCTGGGTGGGTGTGTAATTGTATTTGTGTGTATAGCTTACGTAAAACAAGCAATTTTAATGTATTGAATTTAGAATTGGGTATCAACTAGATGGCTGATATATATATATATATAAGTACATATATCCATCACCTAATCTAAAATTGTTAAAAAACTTTGAAAACATGCTAGAAGATTCAAAATATATGAGAGTTTATTAAAGAACAATTAGAAATTCTATTTTCCTTTACGAATATTCATTTTACACAATGGCAAAGTCTCGTATTTAGTGTTTTCAGCAAGATAATTGCGTTCCGCTTCGAAATTTAAATTGGATTACTTGTTTGACAGATTACTACGTGGAATGGAACGGGCACTGGATTCACGTGTTCCGACCCGATGTAGAATGTACAAATGGAATCATTCACGTCATAGATGAACCCTTTGTACTGGAAAGTGATATCAGAGCCACCGGCGGCGCCGACAGAACCACTACTGCATACACAATCTTCATTTTTCTCATTTCCTTAGCTTTTGTTCGAATTTTGGAAAATTAAACTATAAAGTACCTTAATTAAGCTTTCAGTATTTATTGGCTTCGGCAGTTGAGTTTGACTGCAATAGGT
>DWQL01001731.1:0-10896 GCA_018231265.1 Noctuana haematospila
ATCCGATCGGTCAAGTTTGTTATATTATGCAACAAAGCCAATTTGCTCTCAATCTCAACTATAAGTCATCTCTCATTTGCATTAACTCCGGTTAGCCATGAAAAGTTCTAGTAATTTATTTATTATCTTCGAATAGGAAATCAAATATCGATCACTTTTCCTCACAGAAAATCAAGTTCATTCATATTTACTACTGAGTACTTAATACTTTAAGTACTTAATACTTAATACTAAGTTTGTGTTTTACACTCGAGACAAGTAAGTACACCGTACATTTGAAACAAATAATGTACCTATAACTGAAAAATTTTGTGACTTCTCTGGTATAAGAAAATAACCTTATCTTCAATTTCCAGTATACCTAATTTTCAAATTCTTCTTTCCAAAGAACTTAAGTTGCACAAAAAGAATCAACTAAATCGACTAAACCCGTTGTCGAGTTATGCTATTAGCAACAATTTAACAATTCATTTTTATTTATACAGATTCGATTACGGTTACTCCGATATCAAATCGTTTTCTCGCAAGTACTACGTTATAATATATTCTTGAGTAAGACTAGGGCTAAGATGATTACCTCAAATAAGTCTATCTGGAATCAACACCTCCACAACCGGAGAACAACAAGTTGCTAGCTTAAGAACTACAGTACCACCACGGGCGATCTGTACCAATGTTACCACCTAATAAAGTAAATCTTTCATTTACAGAGGAAGCACAACCGACCGACCAATGCCCGCACCAGTTTGGTTACTTCAAGATCGGAGACGCCAAGAACTGCAGCGGGTTTAGGAATTGCGTCAATGGAGTAGGATACGATTTCGTGTGCCCTGATGGTCTTGCGTTCAGCTCTGACAATTACCGGTGTGAATGGCCTGATCAAGTAGCTGATTGTGATGCTGAAGGTAAGGAGAAAATTCTCAATTTTTTTGAGGACATTAAGGGTCAGTCTATCCAGTTCCTGATAAAGTTTCTGTTATTCTGCTATCTGACAGATAAAGCTATCCGACAACCATTTGTTTATTGTCCAGATAACTAAATTTAACAGCCACTTGAATCTATTCATAAGTTACCAGCGACATAAACTACCATCTGGTACTTTGTTTGTTTATGTGGCAGATAAGTTCGTAAAAGACTATCAATGACTTTAACAGGAACTGATGAAACAAACCCTTAACTATGTTCAAGAATAAAATAAAAAAAATATTTCAGCATTCCTCGGCTTCAAGTGTCCAGTGATACCTATCTCAAAAGAACTTGGACCTCCTGCTGGCTACAGATATTACAAGTAAGGCATTATATATACATATACAAGTATAAAAAATTTACCTGACTAATATGCCTAAATTCATAATCGCTGAGCCTAACCTGCGACTTACAAAGAGATGATATACCTCTATTTGGGCAAAACTCTCGTCGATTCAATTTCACCTTTCACTTAGTTTGTTTCACATAATATCAAGTGCGTCATATCGAATAATACCGAGCGGCGTTCTTACCGAACGTTAACATACACAAAACCGATATTACTAACAGTCTCTACCGGGTCAAATATATTTGTAGGTCAAGATTGAGTAGTTAATGAATTTCTAAATAGGTTTACCAGTTTACCTATTATTCTAGCTTGTTCTTGCTTAAGATTATTTCTTTTAAGTTGAGCAGGTTGGTCCTTTAACGAAATTCAAGTAACAGAATCTGATAGGCACATAACTTCTTTGAATTTACTCATTTAGGTACCAAAGGTTAGCATTACCACACCTTTACTTATATTCAATTGTTCAGGTACACCATCCTTACCACTCTCTTACCAGCAGGCAACTCGTCATATTGCATGCATTGTGTGTACATTTCCAAAGATTTTATTAAAGCTCGCAAATGCTCGAGAGTTTTCATTTAGTTATTCCTAAAAGGTATTGCAAGAAACACTGTCATTGTAGCTCATAGGTCCGTGTTAATACAGTGCCAATAACAAGTTGCCACACTGGCTCACTGGTCATCGGGGCAGGTCGTGCTAAATGTCATCGGATGAACGCCGACCTTGCTTATGTAATGATATTAGAAATACCAACCGTTTGCATAACGAGTTCTCGCATATATTTAGGGAATTATGTCCGTAAATTAACTAACGAATAGACTTTTAATGAGTTTATGACGGTTGAATGTAGGCATTTTGCTCATCATGTGGTTTTTTTATTTTTATTGGTACACATTTGTTAATAAAGAATAATATACAAAACGTACCTACAATTTTCCTGCCATTATTTTAGCTGCGAAACTTAAAATATAGCCCACGTATGGTGTGTGTCATTTTTAATTTTATTATCGTGTCACGAACAAGGCGAGGACTCGCGTTCAACGGCCATGCGTTAATAATTTCCTTAAGAAATTTTACTTGTAGGAAAAAATAGTTAGCTGTTATCTCATTCGGTATCAATATTGACATAAATTTATGTGATCTTCAAGTGAAAGATTTCAGGTCAACCTAGTGAATTATGTATCTATTGTTCTGAATTTAACTTCCTAACTTCATAGTTTTTCTAGTCATCAATAAAATCCACAACTTTTATAGGTATTTCATAATTGTGTATTTTCTATTATTTGTCTAGCAAAATTACGTATACAGTGCGATAAAATTTTTTATTAACTAACTTGACGTAGAAACGTGTCGCATAAGTGTCCCATGATGTAGATTGAAACTGGTCTTTAGTGAATAAAATAAAAAAGGATGTTAAAAAAATTAAAAGTAAAATTATGATAAGAAAATGGAGACAGGTAGGTAATAATAACTACACTTGTGAAGCACACAAAAACTTGATTTACATACAAGAAATGTCACGTTTTCTTGGAAAAATATACCTAACCTACCTACACATTTAATTTTATGAACTCGTAAAATAGCACATAATATGAGTTTACGGAATTGCCCTGTACATTATCTAATGGTTGCTGGAGCATGTATATAAAATGTACGTTCGGAACCGACTCTGGCTTCCATGAGGTTAGCAAACCAAGATAGATATATTTAAAATAATTAAACGTCTTAGTAGGCGTCTGACAAATAACAAAGCACTTAGGTAATTTGCTGAAGCCTTCATTAATCTCTAACAATCAAAATAAACAAATTAATGAGTCTTATGCCATAATTACTCCAAATATTAAAGGAGAATGATATCAAATTTTACTAACACAAAATATGTGCACTGTGTGAATACGTGGAATAATACACCACTAACCGCCGGTTTCTGAAAGGCTTGTTAAAATTTATTCAACAAACATGTAACAATACATTATTATGTAATGCTAACAACCACATCTCTCTCTATTCCGTGCTAACAACTGTGTCAAATCAATTGGAGTTTCTGAAACGCAGCATTTTAGAAAGCCAAAACCTGTGTTTCACATACAATTCTCAAGTAAAAATTCAAATGTGATGATAACTAAAATAGTTATAAAAATTATCAAATCAAAGAAGATAAACATGCGTTCAGAACCTCAATTGTTCCTCGTTGATCTTTGTGCTGATTAGCCATTCAGAAACTGGCGGTAAATCTCAATTTACAAACCTACTTTAAGTCTGAATTTTTTTTAATGAAATATATTAAGTAAATTGTTATTTAACATTCTGTAAAAATAACTTTCAGGTCTGCAACCAATTGCCAGAATTACTTTATCTGTATCGATGATAAACCTCGTCGATTGGGGTGCGGAGGATTTTCAGGCTTCGACGAACTAACTGAATCTTGTGTATCCGCCGATGAAGTCGAATCGTGTCCTACAGAATTAAAAACAGCCGCAACACGCACGAAAAAGGAAGAAGAACAAAGACAGATAGCAGAAGAGGCCTTCGATAAACAAAGAACGCAACAGTCTTATGCGAAATTTGGCAGGACTCAAGGTTACGAGGAGTTCACCACCACAAATATTCCTAACCTTCTAGATGAGATCGAATTTGGCGGCGAGATGTAGAATCTTCTCTACATTGTAAATACCTCATTATTTAGTCATTTTTATCCCTAATAAAATATCCTCACATACTATGTAAATAAATATAGTTACAAACTTCTATTATATTATAGTTTATGCTTATACACCAACAGCTCTATCTCTAACTTCAGAGGTTTTTCACGCTATTTTGATGAGAGTTACATTTTGTACATTATCAGTTAGTTTATCAAATAAATTTTTTAAGTAAGTATCAGAACAATTAATTTTATTTGTTACCTAACCACAGTACTTTTGATCGATCTTACAAAAATATGCGTAAGTCATTTAAACCTAATTAGTTTATTGCTATATATTTGAAGATGACTACCTGTAGTCGATCATTCTTAATTCATCAAGCATTTGGGCTTTGAGTAAACGCCAGAATTGGGAAAATGTACGTTTTATTGTGCGTCGCTTTGTTCTTCGTTGCATGTAAGTATTCTGTCGTATTTTCGTCATATATTTATTTGGATCTTCTCTTTGATTAGATAAGGATAGTTTTATAATAATATTCCAGGCAACGGCCAGGCAGTTATCCAGAGGAATGGCGAGTGTAAAATCCGCAACGGTTACTATAAAGTGGATGGGAGCTGTGATGCCTATTATGAATGCAGGGTAAGAAAAATACAGTTAATAAGTAACTATGATACCAATGGACTTTGTTCTTGAAAATTACTCATTAATTAGATGCCTTACATTTTTTTGTTTTAGGATTACCAACCCACCAGAATGATCTGTCCCGATGGCTTGAACTACAATCCCAACTCACAATGGCCTCAATATCCTTGCAGCTACCCTCTGGACGTTCCTTGTTTCGACCGTGGTGTATCTCGTATGTAAAACAAATGCGCAATTACAACAAATTCTAAAACTTTGAATATTATATTTATTCCACCTTTTTATATGGGTTTCAGAACCAGCTAAGCCAACCAATGAATGTCCACGCCAATACGGTTTCTTCCCATCCCCTACGGCTCCTGAGAATGATTGTGGCCAATACCGTTTGTGTGTTGAAGGCCGTGCCTTTGACATGGTGTGTCCATTCGGCCTCGCTTTTAACTCTGCGATTGGTCGCTGTGACTGGCCAGAACTTGTTCCTGGCTGTAACGCTGAAGGTATATTCTGGCATTAGTTTTCAGTCATGGGCGTATGTTGAAATTTAAAACTTACTTAGTATTTGTTTCTTTGTTTCAGCTTTTCTCGGATTTTCTTGTCCAGCGGCTGAGTATGACATGAGTGGGAACCCTATCGTCAATAATTACAGGTACTTATGACCTAACTTAAACAACCAGAACCGCAAAAACATCAAACCACAATAATGCCATCCCACCCAATGACTTACCTACCTCACGTTAAATTAAATTTGTCACCCTGAAAATTTTCTTTTTTAAGGGACCATTATAGAGGTAATTGAAGCATAACAGACATAATAAATTGATTTCTGCTAATTCTTTATTTAATCTTACTATTCTTCTTTAGATACGAAGGTGACTGCTACCTGTTCTTCTCGTGCCAAGCTGGACGCGCTCGTCTGCTCTCCTGCGACCCTGGCCTGGCCTTTGACCCTGTAAGCGCTCGTTGTGTAGATGCTGACTTGGTCGACTGCGAGTCCATCTACACCGTTTCGGAAAGGTCATCAAGTGTTGATGAAAATTAAATAATTGTTAAATTATAATTTGAAAATAAAATTAATTGTTTGAAAAAATTGGGTGCAATTATTTAAGACTAGAGATCGATTAAAATAATTTAAATGACCTACAATAGATGTCGCTGTAGCGAAAGTGGTGCATCTGATACAGTTTTATTCAATTCATATTAATGTATTCATAACGCATATAAATTTTATCATTCTATACTCCTTTTCCACATGAACCTCCACTATACCAAATCTCAGATTCCTGCGTGCGCCGTAAGGAGCTTAAAAAGGTATCTGAGTGAAGTATTAATGTAGGATAAACTGATTATTATGTATCGCAAAGATTTTAGGTTTAGGTAGACGTCGAAGGAAGTCCTTATAGCCTATCGGTTAGCAAGCAAGTCCTTGTGTTTTCTAGGGAGACGTGGAAGTTAGTACTACCTACTTAGAAAAGCCGCAAGCTTGAGGTACCTAAATTAAAGCTACAGAAGACATGTAATTAATTTATTGAAATGTCTATAAAGACATAAATTATTAACATTTCAATTAATTAATCAGAATAAATAACAAAATTCCAGAAATGATAAATCTTGACTATCAAATGTTAGCAGTTGGCAGTAAAGTGATAGTGATGCAGTAGATGAGTAGACCGCATCCACGTCTTGAGAGACGGCTTCTATCCTTTTTGAGTATGGACGTGGGTTTCCATAGAGTACAATGAAAAATCGACAAAACTTTAACATAAGATGTAGCACGCTCATTTGTTATTATTTACTTTAACAAAATAATCAAGACTTGTAACAGTAAATCATTTTTTATTTCCGGAACACACATCACACCGACGATGACGATTTGTGAGCAAGTTATCAAAGTTATGAAAAGCCCTAACAAAACTATCTATACTGTTCTTATTATTGTTTTAGTTAGGTATATAGAAATCTGGAATATTTTCCACCAGCTGTGGTAGAAAGAGTTTCCTCGACGACGACCTCGATATCCACCCCCAGTGCAACCAGCATTTGTGTACACGCCACTGACCATAAATACATTCTCGAAATCAATACGCGTCACATTCCCGTCTCGCCTATAGCTATAGTATTATTAACTTTATTCTGACGACCTGCCTGGTTCTAGTGGTTAAGTTATCATGATGTTCCACCATTCGCAGGGCCCTTGGTTTCATTCCTAACTGGGCAGAAATCTACATTATGAATTTTCTGTTCCCGGTCTCCGGGTGTTAGTGTAGGTAATTATCTTTGTGTGTATCTGTGGCACCCACGACATGGGGAATCCTATTGTTAAGCGTTATTACTATTCTGCTATGGTACTTACTTCTACAGTATTTTAGAGAAATCGCCACAACATCTTCCTAACCAAAACTCCGGAATTGTTTCCCATGATCCAATGTCGGCAGTCGGCAGCACTTTCCTGATAGTTTTCCTAATATTCATAACAAGTTTTAGTAACAAGTTCGGTATTATTGATTTTATACAGGTTTATAAATGACGGTATATGTTTAATTACGAATAGGTACTGAGGAGTCAAAAGTCCTCGAATGGAGACCGCGTCTCGGCAAAAGGAGCACAGGTCGGTCGCCCTCCGGCCCGGTGGACTGATGACCTGAGGAAGATAGCGGGAAGCCGCTGGATCCACATGGCACAGGACCGGGCGGAGTGGCGCCACTTATGGGAGGCCTATGTCCAACAGTGGACCTCCAAAGGCTGATGGATGGATGGATGGACTGAGAAGTTATAATATATCTAATGAATACAGTACAACCATTTATAATACACCACTGAATTTATAAAAAAATATATTTCGTTTCTTCTGCTATATTGTCACAATTTCCTGTAACTGATTAATTAATCCATTAAGGTCTCCTTACCACAACTGATATGAAACCGCAATTTTCTCATTACTAAAGTTATTTTGGATTTGATATGTAACTGTTTCTAACAGACAATTAAGTCGACCATAAAAAGATAGTGTGCTGTCTCATTACCTTAGTATCTCATCAGTGTTCACCCGCAAGACAGTGAAAATATGCAGCCATGTTAACTGCTAAGTTATTTATTCTGCTGTTTCTAACATTTCTGGGTACGTAAAGATGTTGAGCTCAATGTTTTATTTTCTTTTTCTTTTTATAAGTATACCAATGATAAGCTTTAACTCTATTATTTTTCTGATTACTTTTGCAGCGGACGCACAGTATCGGAGACCTCCTCCACGACCAATACCTGCTCGAAACGTAGCGCAAAATTCTTTAAATGTAATAGAAATTGATACAGTTTCGATACAACCCACGATATCATCTGCAGAGGCACTTGAAAACGAGAAAGACGAAGCCTTTGATGAACCTATTATACCTATAAAAACAACAGAATCCGCACCGATTGCACCTTACGGAGGAAACCGTAGACCGCCTCCACCGAGACCGCAGCCTTCTAACAGGCCATCACTCAGGCCTAACAGACCGATACCCCGTCCGGCTCAAGTTACAGTAGAACCTGTCTCCAATGTCAATACACCAGTCGATCGCGATAATGCTACAAATTCACCTGGGGTACTCATAGTCTATCCAGAAAATAATCCTCCCGAAGTATTTCCTGGCCCTTCGTACACCTTACCGCCACGGTATCCACCAGCTGAAGACTATTTTCCGGGTTCCACTTTCCCCAACCCACAACCGGACGTGGAAGTTGATGAGTATATCCCAACCGCAACTGAATATGAAATACAACCAGATGCAGAGTCCGAATTGGAACTTGAATCAGAAGCTGAGCTACCAATTTATGAACGCGAAGTGGATCCACAACTAGATCCTGAGCTGGAACTACAACCTGACCCTGAACAAGACTTACAACCAGAAATCGAGGAAGAAGAAGTCTTTCATAATCCAATCATACCTATAAAAACAACAGAATCCGCACCAATTCCTCCTATCGGAGAAAATAGTGTTCCTTCCCCACAGATACCACAGCTTCCTAACAGACCACCGGTCAGACCTAATAGACCAATATCATCTAGACCCCGACCCGGTCCAATTTCAGTAGAACTTGTCTCCAATTACAACATACCTTCAGATGACCGAGAAGATGCTACAAATACACCTGGAATAGTTCTTGTTTATCCAGAAGGCATTCCTACTTCTGAGCCCTTGTACACCTTACCGCCACGTTATCCACCAACTGGGGAGTATTTACTAAACCCTACTTACTTAGAGTTTGACGTAAATATCCCAACAGCCTCTGAATCTGAAGAAAACCCAGGTGAAGAGTCCGAACCGGTTACTGAAACAGAAGCTGAGTTACCTATTTATAAACCCGAAGAAGATCCACAACCAGACTCTGAGCCAGAACAGCTACCTGAGCCAGTACAAGAATCAGAACTACAACCAGAAGTAGATCCGGAATTTGATCCAGAAATAGAGCCAAAACCAGAAGCTGAACCAGAGCCAGAATATGAAACAGTACCAGAAACAAAACCCGGATTAGATCCGAAGCTGCTTGTTAATCCTTCCTCTGACGTAGAAACAAGTTTTACCACACATTATCCAATTATAGATATGGGTGGATATGAACCACCGGAACGAGATTATGTGCACGACTCAGATCCTATGGAACCTGGAGTGTACCCACTTCCAACTTTGGAAGTTTTTCCTTTACCACGCCCTTCACCTCCGCCTGTCGCACCGCTGAGACCTTTCCCCACGCTGAGACCTTTCCCCACGCTGAGACCTTTCCCTACGTCACGGACCACACCTACGCCACGCACTAACCCTACGCGACGTACTATCCCTACGCCACGCACTACCCCTACGCCACTCACTATCCCCACGCCACGTCCAACTCCTCCGCCATCACCCAAACCTGACACTCTACCACCAAGTACCTTGAAACCCGAAATCGAAACTGCTAAAACTGTTATGCCTAGTAGATCAAGTCCGGCTCCCTCCGCACCATACGCTCCTGTGGTATCAAGACCTATTCCTAATTTCATTTGTGAATATCCTGACGTCTATTACAGTATTGCCAATGAATGCGATACCTTCATACAATGCAGAGTAAGTGAAAAACAGCATTCTTTTAAGCCGCAATTATACTTTATTACTCGTACAAAGTCCTCTAAGAAAAGTCCGTTTTTATGATGCAATTTAAGAGGTCCTTAAATAAGTACCTATTATAAATGTTATCATTTTAACCGAGATTTTCAACCAAGATCATACACAATGTGTTGCCACTCCTGGAATAATAACGAATTTCTTGTAGTTATATGATGTGTACCACCTAATTAAATTTTAATGTTTATAGAAATCTGTCGCCAGGAAATATGTATGCCCAGATGGACTCCTTTTTAATCCTAAGGCATATTGGCCAGACTATCCTTGCGTATACCCTTCGCAAGTAAGGTGCAGTAACAAGACAATCATTCGTAAGTTCCTCCAGGATAATACCTAATATTAATATCACTAACTACTCTGGCTTTTTTTATTTAGTTATTGAACAATCTGTAAAAAAGGAAAATAATTTCAGAGAAGCCCAGACCGACTAGTGAATGCCCTAGACGATTCGGCAGTTTCCCATCAAGAACTGGCGACTGTGGAAAATACATGGTGTGTCATGACGGGCGAGCCACTCTCATGTCGTGCCCCTATGGTTTAGCGTTTAATATCCGAAGCGGCGGCTGTGATTGGCCAGAGAATGTACCTTCGTGCAATCCTAATGGTAAGCAGTAGTTAGTACCTACGCCTTAGTCCCGTACCTCACCTAGGTAACAAGTAGCATTTTGATATAACTAGTTAACATGTAACTGTAACAACTTGAAAATGTTTACAGTTTTTGATGGCTTCACATGCCCTCCACCTACCAGGGATCCGTACGGCAGGCTTTCGAACAAGGTCTACAACTTTAAGTAAGTACCTATCTTTGCTTCATCAAATTATTATTCCGTAATATTGTGCTTCTTTTAGGGTCACTTTAGGTGTCGGTAGGTGGTAGAACATCGATAGTTTACATGAGCAATGCCGCGTTTTATAACCTGCAAGGAAACAAGTCACTTCTTGTGTTTCTGTTTCGGTTGGGGTGGTAAGTCGTATGCCGAACATACCTGTATAGTGAACATCCTCACGAGAAGCAGCGCATCCAGATATGCCTTCAGAATGAACTTCTATCCTAGGACGTATTTACTTACAATCATGTCGGGCAATGGTTTAATGCCTACCTTTGTGTTTTACAGATATAGGGGAAGTTGCAAGGAGTACGTAGCGTGCCTTCGAG
>DWQL01001732.1:0-10896 GCA_018231265.1 Noctuana haematospila
CGGTCTGGGTGTTTGTGTATTTGTCTTTGTATGTGTCCATGGCACCCACGACACAGGGAATCCTAGTGTGGGACTGTGAGTGTGAAGCGTTATTTGTTAGTACGTATGTACTTAATTCTGTTCCTTAGGTATGTTCTACAGAATACTTATAGTGGTGCTTAAACCACGTATTAACTTTAATCTTCAATTAATTAATTAATTAAGTAGTAGGTACAGTACCTACCTACCACAAGACACAAAATATCGGATCTTCAAAAAAAAATTTGACACGTGCCAATCTTAATAACTAAAACTGATATTCAATTCAATAGTGTTCTAGATGGCAGCCCTGCTCTATAATCCCTCAACGGCATCAAACTGTGAAATTCGATTAGCCAGTTATATAATCATGTAATAGTATATTATTTACTAGATATTTTCTCATTATGATACATGTAATATTATTATTCACGCTCATTAATATCAAAATTTAATGATATTCATTCGTATTAAATATATGAGTAGGTTGATGTTTATTATCTACTGAAAGGCAGAACTACTGTTTGGCACTAGTATCATATGAAATAGGTATACCAAGTTTCAATCAAGTTGCAAGATTTCAACTGGATCTGGTCATCTGAGTAACATCCTGATGGAGTCATGTAACAGTAAAAATTAATGTAATAATATTTTTATTTTAAATAATAAAACATAACAAATAGCCTAGTCCTTACACCGTCAAACCTATTACGTAAAACATATTAAATTAAATAAACTCTTACGACACGAAACCGACAAAAACACAGACAGAGTGACGATTGTTCCATTAGTCAGTATCTAAAATTCTCCCGAGCCCTATTTTTCACACCGGTATGCTGAAACTTCCTTCGAATTTATTACCACCAATTAGTTGCCGGCTTCCGCGTCCAAACGGGGATCTCGCCACTTGTCAAATTAATAAAAGAAAACATATTGCCACCATATCTTCCCGGTTCCTGGCCAATAAAAGATTAATGTTTTCTTTGGGGAAACTCTACGCGACGGAGACCCTTTTAACCCAATGATTTAAGCTATTCGGGTTACACTATTATACCTACCGTCTAATGAGATAATAAACCTTTAACGGCCAGTTGTTTTAAAATAATTAAAATATTATATCTAGGAAAAGTCACTTCATTTATAAATAAATAATTTATTATTTTAAAAGTATTCAATTAAATTATTTAATGTGTCCTATATTAGTTGGTAACATACGAGTATTTATACTCGTAACTACGTACTATATAAATAATTTTATTTATTGATCTTACTTGTGCTTTATTTGGTAGAATTTTATGATGACGCAGAATGACTTTCAAATATTATTTTTTAACAGTCCGTTTTCATTACTAACATCACCGCTTCGAAAGTGACACCACATGGTAGATACATCACCTACCAACTGACAATCATTGCCTCTCTTATCTGTAACATAACCTTTATATTCATAGCTATAGCTAACAGTTTAGAATGTTACTGACGCACGTTAAAGTGCACAACTAAGTGTATATTTGTGAAGGTTTTGACTGAGCATGATACGCCATACTTTTGTAGCCACTGGGAAAGTTGTGTATAGATCATTGAAATCACATCGTAATGGTACTCGAATCTCGACGACGTATTTTTGCCACACTCTTTAGGAGAAGAATATGCATTTGTGTCTAATCCGTAAACAAAAAGAATACAACACTGTACCTATCCGAAAACTATTTCAGTTATTCCTCTTGACATTTAACGAACGCATTACCTGGCGCATATGTCGCAGGTGCTCTTTCCTAACTGTGCACTAAATGCTAAATACCATAGACATCCATCAACAAACATCTGCTTTATAACATCTTCGAAGGAATTTGACCATTTTTTAATTTTTATAGTTCTTTTTAGCCAACTGCGCTAGGAGGCTAGGAGTATATTTCACAAATAAAGTAACATCAACCCCTAATAAAAGATAATAAAATTGTACTGAGCTTTAAAAAAGTTTTCCATTAAACTGATTGTCAAAAAGGATATTTCATTCAATACCATTCATCATAAAGGTGGAAGGGCCACCGCTAATGGATTGGATGAACGTTTCCTGAATGAAAGTTTGTCAACAGAAAACTAGCTACTGCAGCCCACCAATATATCACGTTGTTTCTATTTTAATGTGGCAGCTTACTATGACAAATGCGCCCATACAGGATTAAGATTAGAATTTATGACAGGATCTTTCAATACTTGAATCACTTTGTAAACGTTTTATGGTAGGTAGATACTTATTTAGCATAGTGTCTAGGAAAAATTATTTGCACCTGGTTTTGCTTCTTCTCACTAAAGCATCTATTAACAAATAAAATATATGAATAACCGTTAGATAAATCTATGGTAATAACGAGTAGCCTATGTAAAGTAAAAGTGAACACTTTGTCACATTTATGTTAGACTGCAATAGGATCTTACTATCAATGGCATCTTGTACCGCCCTTATCAAAAGCATACAAATCGTGCCTTTACTGGGCTTTCGCATTGTTAGAAAACAGATGGAAATAATATAAGGGCAAATTAAACGTTCAAGATATCCATCATATCAGAGCTATCGCGATTTTGCAGGAAAGGCACACGTCCTAAGTCGTGATCCGCGCTGGTCGATCACTTTCTCGAATGTCTAGTTAGGAACTTATTTCTCTTATTAGGACTTTGTTCATAAAATAATAAATCATTCACAACTGCCAACAATTACACTAATAAGACTAGGAATATTATAATGAGTTTTCTATTGTTTACCTTTTAAGTTCATAAAAATACTGTAAATAAATATTAGGATATGTCATTTCGAACCATCATACATTACATGTTCACAAAATTAATACATTCAATTATTGGTAAAAGTCCAAGGAAAGCTCAACTATCACTTCAAGTAATTGAGTCACATTCACTGAAATGTCGTCAACAATAGAATAATCATTTCCGTGTATAACTGTACATGTTTCGTACCTCGTAACCGATGCCTATGTTATAAATTCTCATAATCAGGCTTTCTCATGTCATTCAGCTGGTCATTTAGCAGTCATAGCGAATAAACGTGAAAGTGTTCGCGAGACAAATGGCAAAAGGAATGGTTCAGGACTAATAAGTCCCGGGGCACAATGAGTGTGGGTGGTGCGAAAGTGAATGAGATTATTTATGCGGCAACTTTGACTCGCATCGACAGCATTATCTGATTAATCAGAATAGTTCGCATTTTGATATTTCCTCGTTAGATTTAATCAAAGTTGAACACAAAATCTATGTACTAAATCTAGTTTAGTGATGCGTCTCAAATCGTGTTTTCGAATTTGCGAAACACGTACCTACTCGAAATAAAATATGAAAATTGATGACGAAAAAAAGGCCATTCAAAGAATCCAATAGGAATTTGTGACTCGAGTTACTCGAGTGACAAATCCCTACTCGAGTCGCATCACTAATCTAATTTAACTTGTTTGAATGACAACAAAATGTAGGCTAACAAATTCGCATTCCGATCAAACGGGCCATCTCCACGTGTTCCAGCACGTTTTCCGTGACTCGGTGCTTTTAAAACCACATTAAACATAAAACGTGGACACAGATACATTATTTACTCTAACACACACAAATACGATAACGTTTCTCCTATTTATATTCTTATATTGAATTCAAGTGGTAGGCGATTCAAAACAGAAACACAAATTCTATAATCCGACACACGACAGAATGAATGGATTCTATATGAATAGGAAATAGGAAATACTAAACGTACGACGTTCAATTCAAAACAGATGCGACATATTTCGATGTTTATTTTTCTGTATTTATTGTGTTTCTGTATTACATCAAGCCTAAATATCTACATCACATACTTTAGTTATTTAAAAAGCTGATTGTTAAATTTAACTTGAGCCTAGGACATTTAATTTACTTAAAGCTTATCAGTAGGTACCTACTATCACAAATGTTTTGCAGTGGCAAATATTTAGATTATTCTCTTCAACAAACTTGTTCCTGTAACTGAGCTTTAGTTCTCGTAACTTGTAAGAGTAGGTAAATGCCACATCCAAATATTGATATGGAGAGCGGAGAAATCCCTTGGATACATGAATGTTTGTTTCCTGTCAACAGTTCATGGTGACTGTGTTCACATTGGCTTTCTCTGGCGAAATCCGCCTTGATTCCTATCAATATTGCCTCTGAATTTCTATTAATTTTATTCAGAACCACCGACATCTCCCGATATTCTATTGAGAATGAACATAACTGTAAACTTTACAAATGGGCAGATTTTCTTAACCACTATTTACATCTTCTTGTATTTTCGTTATGAGTAGTATCATACTATTTATATTGTATTATTTGTATTGTATTTATCTAGTACAAACAATTTATGTAATGCTAAGTTATTTTATATGTCATAAAACGTTGTTGTATCAAACATAAAGGAATTGCAAATATTTTCCCTCATACCTATACACCCTTATCTGATACGTCAACCGATGCCACTGATTAATATGTGCCTTAATTACTCGTAACTACGAAGCTGGCATTGTAGAGCCATTCCTTTTTATATCTTTATAATCACATTTGCAATATAGCTTATGATAATTTTGATTGAAATTTAAATCGTGATGAAGCTCTTACAAAACTCGAGATGATGAGCATTATGAATGAGGAAATGTGATTAAAAATTAATTGGATTTTGCGACATCACTGCAGATGACTTCATTCACTTGCTAGTAACATGAATTAAGACGAAATATTAATTCTGCTTGTGGGCTGTGGCACTACATATATTATTTACTTTGAGATTGTAACCACGTGTAACTAGAAACACTAACGAGCAATACATTACGCGCTCGGACGCACATCAAATGCATCGTCGGTTCTCGCATTGAACCGTGCACGCAGAACATGCACGAACACTCATATTATTGCCAGGTATTCATGACATCATGGCTTGACGATTCGGGTCCTAACACTCCAAGCTAATCTCTATAAGAACGAAATTAGCTTGGTAACCTTAAAGAGAAAAAAATCCTTTGGTGTTTGGTGACGGTCACCCACCACGGACCATTAGTGAACGTCTGATTATTTATTTATTGACACAATATAATTTTATTAAAACTAACCTGCAGCAATAGCAACATCAACATAGTTAAATATAACACAATTAAGTTTGCGGTCTGGCTTATTTTATTTTCATCTACTGTGATTTGATGACTTTCTTATGTAAACAGAGGTTAACTAGCAAAAAATTAAGGCCAACAACAAACCACTTTATAGTGCCAATAAAAAGTTTTCAAACGTAGTCCAAAGTTATTTTTGGTTACGCTACAGATATCTATGTTGATGCAGCAAAGAAGACAACACGAACCAGCAAACAGGTGGTCGGGCCCGTTACATGTGACCGATAACTTCCTGTGGAAGTTTCATGACATATCTATGTTAATCAAAACTCCATCTTGTTTTAAACTTGCTTTCGGTTAAATAAATCATCAGAATATGACAATTGACAATATTGATAAGAAAACTAAAAAAACTTAGTGGATTTTCAGAACAATGCTAATACATACTTACTTCGCCGTTGTATGTACGAAATATTTCACGGCAATAATGAAGACATTACGCCAAAGTCTATGCACCAATGTGTCGTCAAAAGAGCTTCGTTACTAGAGTAAAAGAGCTTACTAGGAAATTCAAATAAAATAAATAAATAAAACATACTAAACGCAACGATAACCGTTAGAAGGGTCAATACATTCTACAACTTGTTGACCTGATAGAACGATACTGTAATGAATTTCGCTTTCAATGTTATTGCTTTACATAAAATTGCAATTAAGACTATCTGGATGAATATTTACAGAATAGGTACGAATTTAGATTAATGGATAACTTTGAAACAGTTGCTTAGAGTGGCTTAAGACAATTTGCATACATTGAACTTATTCATTTAGGTGAACTGTGCAGTGCGCATTTGATTGCAATTTCGTTAAGATTGTAGTTTAAGATCATGTGTTAATTGAATACAAATCAAAATTTAATTAATTAAATTTAATGTGATGGTTATCCAAGTATTTGAAGTAATATAATCAGAATAAACTAAAAAAAACTTATTTAAATTCTAATATCGCTTCAACGTCATAATATCGGACGCACAAGTATAAAGTAAAAATATTGTAGGTATTTTGTAAAAAAAATCATGATAATTTATCTAACAAGTCTAACGTCTTTAAGTTAAATATATTATTAAGTATTAGAAAACACATAGGTTGTAGAAGTAAAACTCCACATACCTACAATACATGCATAAAATACGTATGAGGTTCCATTGAATAATAAAGGCATTGCTTAACTTCGTAATTTCTTTTATGGTCACCGTTTCCATGTTCATTTGTTTAATCTGTGGGACCGTTACTATTGTTCGTACTATCAAGGTGGCCGTAATAAATTTCAATAGAACTTTGCGCCGTTGTTTCTTCATTGATAGTTTTTATTTGGACAATTTCAATTTAGGTCAACCGATCGAACGCCTATTCGTTTTAAAAGGTTTTTACATTATTAAGATTTTGTAGGTTTAATTAATTCACAACATGGTGGTCTTACAATAATTTAGTTTAGGAATTTAAAAACTATAAATGTCATGTACTCAATATAAAATAAATCGTAATATTTAATCCAAATTTCATAAATTCATTAAATTCTTTAGGAACTGTAACAAGAGGCACGGCAACATTTGCATTACTTGAGAAGGAAACGACAACGACACAACAGGCGAAACAATAAGAGTCTCCGTCTGAACAGTTAGATGCAGTCAATGTAATGCACCCACGTACGTGTGTTGTCACTACTTCTCTGAACTTCGTACATAGATAAACATCAATTGAGTAGATAAGTAGATAAACATCAGTTAGCTTAATGAGTTTAATAATACAAAAACTTGTAAACAGACAAATATTCTTCTGTAGCTCTTGATAATACAATTACGATTTATATAACTTGGATAAAACAATATATAATTTTACAATTAATATTTACAAGTTAATGCATTTATATTATGTTATCAAATGAGTGTAGTCTTATGTGAGGACTTGGTTGGAACAGTGTAGCGCTAGTGTTTGAGCAAAGCGAAGTTTTTATTGAAACCTAAGCAACAAAAAATCTCTGGGATATTTTTTTTTTATATAAATAGTCTTGCATTATTAGTAATATTACCAATCAGTTATTCAAGAAGAAGAAAATAATAATGGGATAGTAAATAAAGTCGTGTTTCATTATTTTGTATTTAAAATAAAGCACAGCTAATATTTTGCTATTCAAGATAATGGAAGCAATGTACTGTTATGAATGCTTATGTGCTTGTAGGAAGCTCTCTAAATGCAAATCTTGCATAGTAATGTTTGTCAACGCGTTTAAAAATCATTACTAGTCATTAACTTTCCATGACCTGAGAAAGTGTTTACATCATTCCTGTTGGTTTCTACACAAAATTGCACAGAGTCAAATAAGTAATTTTACTTTGAAGTAAAACCCAAAAACTTTGAAGAGATTTATCATTGGTATTAGTATTCAGTATAACATTTCTTTAATTAAAACTGATAACACTGACACTTTAGACTAAATTAATAATTTAACAAATGTGAAATTATTACTTACCTTTTCCACAACTCGCACACAGTGCAAGTAAAGTCTTTACTAGACGTTATAATACGGATTTAATCTACTTGTATAAAACACAGATCCGTTTTTAAAGAAAGCGTTGATATTCCTTATTAATGTTAGAAATTTGTATTGTCTCTATAATAATTGATCTTTGCCATGCGACATGATCCAAAATCTGCCTCCGGATCTCGTTCTATTACATCATAATCGGACACCTACGGCCAGGAGCGGCCATTCATATTCATTACTGCACTATTTGGACAACCGGTAAGGCTTGGGCCCTTTGTGTTTCGTTCAATTGGAGCTTAGGTGGGTACTTACCTGACTAAATATAGTACACGGATACCGAAGAGATTCGTCACGCTTTCAGATTAATCTTAGACAGCAACCATTAATAGAGGAATGTTGAATTATAATAACTATGACATTTTGTGTTTAAAACAAGTCATTGTTTCGTATAGATTTGTTTTAGACGTTTACCCTCACATTTTTTATTACAAATTTAC
Source organism: Noctuana haematospila (assembly GCA_018231265.1). NCBI lineage: Eukaryota > Metazoa > Arthropoda > Insecta > Lepidoptera > Hesperiidae > Noctuana > Noctuana haematospila. The sequence continues at coordinate 8,181 of DWQL01001732.1, forward strand.
TACACATAAATTTCCTACTTATGTCTATCTACGATTTTTTAATTTAATTAAAGTTTTAGCGGATAAAGCATAAAAGAAAAAAGTACATAAATAAAAAATTTAAAGATAATAGACTGATCTAAAAATCAAACAATCCAAAGATGAAGAACACAGACTTGTGAATTGGATTAGAAATAATATATTTGTCTACGCTATATTCGTCTTTACTTAAAGCCGACGGAATTCCGTCTTTATTTGGAACGACAGAGTTCACTGAACTGTCTCAACAGCCTACAAGGCCATCGGTATTGTCCTCGTGGTGACTATATTTATTAGGTGCTAGTCACTGACCGCTTTTAGTCTTAATTACAAGAGTTAATAGTCGTCCTGTTTCACTACGATTATGAATTACCAATACATTTTATGGTTCAGTGGATCACGGAGTGTTATTTTTAATAATATCTTAGCGAGTTACTACCGACGATAATACCTCTCAATAGGTCAATGTACCTATATTACTTATCGTCGATTTTACACAGATTAATTTCCAAACCGTTTCTTATTACTATGGTAGTCCTTATGAATCTTCATAATTGAAGTCACTTACCCTCTGTTGTAAAAAAGTTAACTAGATTAAATAACGCAATCTAATGATGATAAAACTAGCAATCGACTTAACGTCAAAGAAGCAGTAATAAAATTTTATAAAATAAACTAATGTACTTATCATACTTAATTAATTAGATAACAAAATCGAAGAACCGTAAAATTACTAAGCTTGAGCCAGCGCCACGCCGCGTAAAATTGCCATAATAGCGTTTCCTAACTTCCAAACTGCTCAGCCGTGGGAAAAGATCATACTTTATTTTTGCTTGCTCTATAGCTAGTTGGCATCAGCCAAAACTCTGCTGCTGATGTCTGCTGTTCCAAGTATTACAATTGCTGCGCTGATTAGTTTCTTCTCATTTATCTTCTTAACTTCTGTCTACCTATCTCTGCAATCTCAATCTAGCAGTTGCCAAGATTAGAAGTTTCGCAACTTGAAGGCCGAATTTTTATCTCATGTAACTAAACAAAAATGTATCATTCTCTCTACTCTCTATTCTATCTTCTATAGGTACTTAATAAAAACAATGCATAGTTACCTTTTTACGGAATGTGCTTCATTATTCCAGTTTTACGGAAGATACCTGTTGATAAAAAACATTAGATTACAAATTTTATAACTTTTATACTAAAGTACTAATTCTAGGTTTATAAAATATGAAAAATTAATGTATTAATTATCTATACATGAAGAGAAAAGGCATGTTATTTTCGAAAGGAAGTCTAAAAGGGTACCTGTCCAGTGAATGGCATACAACAATGGATGAGTTCCGCCGTTACAGACAGAATAATAACTAAACTTAAATTTTATTCAAATAAACTTTTAAAATAAAGTATATTTGTATTAATGACCGTACTTTTCTTACTTTTGTATCTTAACATACAAATACGATATTATTATAAAGACATTTAACTAGAAGGGCATAAATATTTTTCGCTTCTCTAATACACAATTAATCTTTATTATCCATTAATTATCATTTATTACTAAATAATAAATAAATAAATCTTTTAGAGCCCTTCTATAAGAGAATTTAGGACGTCGATCCGTAACTTACATGACACAGTGTCATATTAAGTGCATACCAAGCATCCACTAGTCCACTGCATTCTAATGCAGGAGATGACCGCAGCGCTGGCAGGTTGCCAACTGCCAGTATATTTCTGGCCACCCTTTTAGATGTTTTATTAATTTCCCTTTAAATTTATTCTACACCCACATGCTACGAGATCTTTACCTTATGGCTCTTAAAATTTATTATTTTAATCTATTTTTTTTTCACGACAAATATTCGTCACAACAATAATAATAAGAAATAGTTATGGTATCCCTTCACATAATCAGAGAAAACAATTCAAATTTCTGTCTTAAAGTAGTACTGCTGGTAATGCAATACTTGTGTAAAAACATAAAACATTATAACTTTTCAGATGAAGAAATCTTTAATCAAGACATCGAAATCACGTTCTCATAACTTTCCCATTAAAATCCGCTGCCACCAACAATGTTAAATGGCGCGTGAAATATCTAAAGGGCGATATCCTTCCCATTGGAAAACAATAAAACTTATGGCATTAACATTTAACAAATCGTGTTCCATCCGCCGATATCCCTGAGAGCTACTCTAATTACTTACAACAGATACATAACGCTTACCTAACGTGACATTTCGACTCCCTTCTCCGTTAGCAGTGTGAGCGCCTTTTGCATTGCTTTCAATAACTTAACGTAAAGTATTCTAATATATTAATATTTTATTGATACTGTATAGTAAGTGATTACTGGTGAAATACGGCGAACAATAATATTAATCTGTAAAATCTTTAATTATATACTTTGTGCAAATAAATTATTCTGATTTTGAAGCATCAAGTACTTTTTACAATTTGTACACTTAACACCAATATCTGACCTCATATGTGTACAGGTCTATCAAATTAATTTGAGGTCCCGAAACGTAGCATTTTAGAAAAACTAAACCTGCATCATTTACCATAATATTACGATTGTCAAGGATCAAATTCAAATTCAAAAATTTTTATTCATATAGGTCCAAGTATACACTGGATGAACGTCAAATAATTCGGTACATCGGCTTTAGGCGCCCTTTTGGCTAAGGTAGGCCGGGAG
>DWQL01001733.1:0-10894 GCA_018231265.1 Noctuana haematospila
TGTTCCAATATGGCATAAGCTCTAGTCTCATCACTACATAGTATAAAACAAAGTCGCTTTCTCTGTCCGTATATCTCTATGTATGCTTAAATCTTTAAAACTACGCAACAGATTTTGATGCGGTTTTTTTTTTAAATAGATAGAGCGATTGAAGAGGAAGGTTTATATGTATAAACGTTCACAGTTTTTCTGTAGTGTATTTAGTATAGTTGCACCCGTGCGAAGCTAGTAAACACGACAAAAAACCGAATTTGATAAACAAAATAATCTTTTGAATCCAGTCTCTGTATATTACAGAAAAATTTAAACCAAACAATTCTTAAATAGTAAAAAAAATATCCCCACGTCTACACGAAACCTATTCTTTCTACAAACAGCTCTCAATGAAGTTCCAACTTTAAAATTATCGAAAAGATGAATGTACAAGTTGAAAAGACATTCAGATTAAATTCGCACCAGCCGGCAGCCCTATCCTATCTCGATCTCGGATATCTATTGTGCACAGTGCAGCAACAATAAGTGTAGGATGAATGCAATTTGCAATGATTTACCGACTGTTGAACCCTGCATCCATAAAACTATCCATTATCGCGATGAAAAAAAGACGGCAGAAGGCACACAATACATTAGATACTCGTATATTAAAAACTAGCTGTGCCCCCAGTTTCACCCGCGTTAAGAATTGCAACGTAACGCGTAGCCTATAGCCTGCCTCGATAAATGGACTATCTTACATTAAAAGAATTTTTCAAATCCGTCCAGTAGTTCCTGAGATTAGCGCGTTCAAACAATCAAAAAAACAAACTCTTCAGCTCTATATTATTAGTAGGTATAAATAGTATAAATTAGTATTAATACAAGAATGGCCCGTCAAGGTGTTAGATTCTTATAACTACTCATCAAGTCTCAAAATAAACATCTCAAGCCACGTCTCACAAGCTAGGGTTGGTCCAAGCCGCACCCTGGCGACGTCATTCCACCCCTGCCCGTCTGGGGCTGCCATTTGCCGACTGTTGAACCCTGCCAGAGTGCCCGATCTACACGAGGACAGGTGTGCCGTCAAGGTGCATTGAATTATGCGCTGACACGAGACAGTCAATGATGAACAAGTAATATATTACTTTTATTTTATATTATTAAATACATCAATCATAAATAACATATATATAACTATAATTATATATATATATATATATAACTTTAATAATAATACCTCGCGTTACGAAAACAACCGACTTCAATTTCTATGGGTCTTAGTTGCCTGCAATAAATGATAAATAAAAATAAATAAAAATTGTCGCGCACATACTTAATGTAAATTTAAGACTTATATGGTTATCCCATGGATATCATTATCGGAACTGGACCAAATTAAAGTAAGACAAAACAGGAAGCACCAGCTTTCAAATAAAAAAAGAATCATAAAAATCCGTTCACCCAGCCGAAAGTTATGAGGTAACAAACATTAAAAAAATACAGTCGAATTAAGAACCGCCTCCTTTTTTGAAGTCATTCTCGTAACATAGTGACACGAGAATTTTATATAATTTAAGATTAAATTTTCCTAAAACCATGACAAATGTAAACCGGGCCTCAGTCCAAGTGACATTTATCCCAAGTCTACTAACATGGTCATCTTCGCCTCGTCAGATCAGATGGAGTGAAAGGAGAGCGGAAGCGAATTGCATGATATATCTACACTTGCAGTCTGTTTTTAACATGGAGCTGTTATTAAACACGACGTTCCCGTTAAAGAAACCAGATCGGCCAAAACCGGTGAGTGCTGCGACCAAAAACAAAAACATTATAATTTATTTCATTCTTGTATGTGTCTACAACAGAGCGTTTTTACTTTTTATGATGTCTCTTAACTTTATACTTTCACCCTTAGTTCGAAACGGATCGCATAGAAATTGCATTGTATGCGATCACTCAAACGGTGATCGTTATAGGTAGGTACTTGTACTATTCAAACCATAGCATATTGACTCAACCTTGAACAGCTGTAAAACAATAGCTCGTTCACGATCCTTGCATTGTTTTGAAACGCACGGATTAAATTATTATATTTTACAGGCAATATAATATGATTTTTTTTTACCTACATTTCCTAATAAATGTAGTTTTTGTAGGTGGTAGAACTTGTATGGTTCGACCGGGGAAGTACCACCGCTGCACCCATGTCTGCTGTGAAGCTAATGAAGCAATTCATTTGTGTTTCGGTGGAAAGGTGCAGTTGCCGGCCACACTTACACGAGGCGACCATCAGACTCCGGGGTAGCAGCGCAACTACATGCGACCTCGGGCAGGAAACGAGCCTGCTTGACCACGTAACACCAGGTGGCCTGCATGCTCGTCTGCTACTTAATATCATAAAAAAATTAGTTTTCTCGTAATAATTTCATAATGAATTGTGTTTTAATAAATGTAGCTTATTCATCATTTACCTCCTAGAGCTGACCTACCTTGAACCCTGTTAACGTACCTATAACGTTTTATGAGGTAAAAGCTAGTGTCAAATAACTACGCAGTTTGATGAGATTCAATTACACAATTTGCTTACGTTTCGCTTGCATTTTAATAATAATGTAGGTAAAATAATATGTTTTTTCTTACACCCTGCAGCCTGCACGAGTTACGATTTCAAATAATCCTATTAAAATTGCCACAGATTAGACAATAATATATAGATATTAAATATTATTATTGTTGATAGTATACCTCATTTACAGTATACCTATTTGAAAGTTATTTGTTACTCATTTGCACGAAAACGCGCCGAACGGATTATGATAAAATTAGGCAGAACGATAGTTTTATAACCAAAAATAAATTAAGTCGGTTTTTATTCTTGCTTAAAATATTTTTTATAATTTTTTTAATTTGTGTGTTGTGTTAAGAGTGTAATTTTTTTTAAATTTCCTTTCAGGATGCCCATAGATCCCATCAATATTTATTATACAAACTAACATATCCCTGCAGAACTGGCAGACACCGTTTCGAAACATTTTTAGAGACACGACCTTCAGTACTTAAGCTACTACACAGAAGAAGGGACCTACAAGCTAAATAATATTGATATTACATAGGTAGGCACCTAACCCCCATAAAACAAATAAGTTAAAAAGTAAATTGTTTTCTTATATGTAACATGGTTAACATTGTTGCTTGCAAAGCAAGCCGAATTAATTAACCTGTAACTATTGGTAGTGTAAAAGTGAACTGCTAAATAATAAATACGTAATTTACAGAGTAGTTAAACATGCTAGACCGCGCTCCGTAGAGTAATGTGCATACCGAGATTGCAAGTTACGGCACGTGTACGTATTGTATACACTGACGTCACTGACCACTGACTTCATAAAATTACATATATGCGAATGGATGAATGCTCTAAGATGCCGATTGTCTATGGTTTTTTTTAAATTGTCTTTCTTCTACATGCTTGTAACCCTATTTACTAGCCAACAGTCGGTTCCTAGTAGTAAGGAAGACCTGAAGCGTGCTCTGCTTTGCTTCTCCAACGCGGTTTGGAGATACGGGCTAGTGGCCAACCGGGCTAGTTGTCAAAGCGCTCAAAAGGTCTACGTCAGATTAAACGACTTTTATTTATTGATAGCAGCCGGGATAGTACTTGAAATAGCCATTACAGGTCAATGTGGTCACCGTTTAACTACTGACCGCGCCCGAAATTGTTTAATTTGTGAGATCGCTTGCGACCTACAGTACCAGCGGTGCATATTTGCTAATTGTTTTTGTACGAGCCAAGAATAATCTTGAACTAAGATTACTATCACGCTAATTGATGTCAGAAATTAGGAAAATTCTGTGAAACTGATATCGGTCTGATAAAGTCTTTCGGTATAAGGAATTCCTGCTATCGATTCAGTAATTGTCTATAGAGATAACCGTCTTGCGCAATGATTTTTTAAAGCCACGTATCGTTTCAACAACGTCAGGGGGGCCTGGGGTCTACCATAGGGTAGGTACCGTATCAGGGTCCCTGATGTAAACCGTTAAGTCATACGTTAATTGGATACCAGGCGTGAATAACTTGACAAGTCGAAAATTGTCATTTTTCAGGGCAGCCATTTTAAAGTTAAGAGTTTTATTTTTAAATTGGTGTTTTATATTTTTAATTACTTTTTTATTGCTATATTATTATTTTAGTTAGAATTTTCTTTTATTCGCCCTGTAAATATAGCAATTCTAAAGCCAAATGTAGCCAAAATTTATTCATGCAAGTCGAAATATCGACATATTCACGCCTGGTACGGAATTAATCTACAATATAGCCACAGTAAGTAGGTATCTGGTTTCTTTTCATCTCTGTTCCGCTTTATAAGCAAATGTCTCAATGCAAGGAAGCGCACTTGACCACACGAGAGATAAGTTTCTCACGGCATTTACCGGAATTAGACAGATGATCTACGTTAGGGCTGCCTTTGTGATTCATTAACAATGAAATTATTGTTATGAATAATTATGTGAAAAAGGTAAGGGAATACATGTTTCAGGTTTCAAAACGATTCCTCGCCTCGATTGAGTAGCAAACGATGGTGTAGGCTACCAATATAATATAGCGTATTATCTATGGTGTAGGCTACGCGATGTTAAGTGGTCACTGCAACCCACCAGAGGTGTTGCTGTCTGATATGTGTATAAGAGTATGCACGATGTATGTGATAACCACATGTCCACATAAGTATAAAGGTAATAAAATTACAGGGGTTACGAAAAAAATCGACTTCAAAGTTGCCGCACATATCTAATCCTATACTTAAATTTAAGACTTGTATATAGTTTTCTCATGGATGCTGTGGTCAGAACTGGACCAAATGAAAATGGAACCAAACGAGAAACATTAGCATTCATATAAAAAAAGAATCATCCAAATTGGTTCACCCAGTCGAAAAAAATACATTCGAATTCAGAACCTTCTCCTTTTCTTTTAAGTCTGTTGAAAATACTACATATTATATCTATGATCTTGTCACACTTCCGTGACGGGTGAGGGCGGCGTGCATAATCTTTAATTCAATTTCACACAATTACTTCAACAACTTCAAAAACAGGGTTTACCGACCCTGACACAATGCATATCGATGTAAACTAACACCTGAGGCTTGCAAAATAAACATCTCTTGGGAAAAACTAATTTCTAATACGTCTACCGCATTGAGAATGAGAATTGTAGCGAGGATTTGCCGTCTCGCAGATTTTAATGGTAGTTGAATATTTTGCTTCTAAAGTAAATGAGTCGGTATGTTAGACGCACATGGTGGATACCGGTGCTTTCCACTGAAAATTCCAAAATCGTCTCAACTCTCAATACGCTGTGATGGGTTACTAGAGTGAGAGGATTTGACCGCGGTAAGAGTCCCATGAAGCCATACTTTCTGAAGGTTTTATTCCCATTTAAAGGAGTTTAAAAGTTTAGGTGAAAAAGGTTTGATGACCAACAAAATTGCTGGCGATCTCAATTGCAGGACCCATCGTGATCATCTGGAGAATCATAGCATTTAATTTTGTTTTTTTTTCTGTTCGTTCTTTCAATTGAAAGGCAGACACAGTAACAGTGACAGTGTCGATCTATGAGAACAATTTCCTTAACCTAGGGTAGCTGAAGCCAATCATAAAAAAGATTGAAATGAACACTTTAACCAATAATTTCATACAATTCACAAAGCGAAACAATATAAATTAAGACTGTAACTGTATTGCAACTCATGTTCATAAAATGACCGTTGCCCGTTCCAATTTTAAATCAAAAATCGAACGAACAAAGATGGACTACAGTGAAAGCGCGGTCATTGGTCGGCTTACACGCTGCGTGTGTCTCGATTCACGCGTACAATTTTATACTAACGCATCACATAGATTTTATTGTTATTGATTTAAGGTTGAAATTTAATTGTTTAAGTCGGAAGTGTATAGTTTTCGTACACTACCGCGCTGCTGCACGCGTCCATAACATGAGATGTGAGAGTAATTGCCCTTTTGTTTATTTGTATATCGTCACAATTGTAGCATTGCTATTATAACAGATAATGGAATAATTTTATAATAATTATTATAATTATAGATCTGCTAACAAAAGCAGAAAATCAGGATTTGAAGTTGTAATATTTCTTATCTGTACCTAAATTTCGCAGAGCGGCAGGAGAGTTCATCGAGAAGCTACACAAACGCATTGGATAATTTTAATCTGTAATGTTTGTACGGCTATGTTCAATTAAATAAATAAATAATGACTTTATATTTCTGCAAGGTAGGTATTTAATATTTAATAAATTATTTGTAATTATATTTCTGTAACCTATATTTATTTATTGCGAACATTAACTTTGTTATATTATCTATATTTATTCAGTAATTAAATTTGTTTAAGTCAAAACAATGTAGGTTAAATCGTTTTGAAGTATTCTCTATTTATATACTTGTTAATACATAAAATAGATTATAAATATTATACTTATAACATAAAATTCGGTAACTAAGGTATAACATAAGTACCTGGTAGGTATATCCTGTGGTAGGTATACAAATAACTTTGTGAAGCATATTATGTAATTTCAGGGACATTAAATTAAATGATAATTCAACCTTAACGGATGATATTTTGCCGCCATCGCCATCGGCACCACAAGATGGTACAGACGAAAACTACTTTATGATGGAGGTACCTCTGGTCAACGTATCAGGGAATATTGAAATCGGCGAATCCAAGTTGACAACCAGTGATGATGACGATTTATTTGATTTAATTTATGACGTGACTCCAAGGTGACCTATTTATTTAAACTTTATTATACCAACTTAAAAAAAATATGGTACAAATTAAGGCGGACTTAATGCTAAAAGCATTCTCTACCAGCCAACGTTTGGGCTAAGCAGAAAGGCGTTGGCGGCATAAGAGAGAATAGGTATAAGTTTTGGAAAAAAATATTATAACAAATTTATATATAGCTATTAAATATTATTATACAAAGAAAATATGTAAAGTATTATAAATATATGTGAATAGACAAAGGAAAATTGGAAATTAGGGAAGTGAGCCTTAACCCTCACTTTAAAAGATTGCTTACTGACACCCCTCCGTATCTCATCCGGATTTCTCAGGCCTTCAGCACACTATGACACAAGTGTGATGCCACTGGTGCAATTCTCAATTTGGAAGCAAAAAGATCAGCGGCGTGCCGGGTTTGAAGACTCAGAGTCTCGTTACCAGCTCGACTACAACATGCAGGGCTTTACGCCCGATTACAGGTAAGTAGGTATTCAAAATAAATTAATGATAAAGTAGGTCAATAAATAATAAATAAATAATGATATATATCTATTTCGTTGCAAAGGATTTTTAACGATTTCAAAAAGGAGGAGGTTCTATACTCGGCTGTATGTAGGTACCTATTAAATTTATTAAATAACATCTTATATATCAAAGCATAAATGCATGCCTACAACCCTTTTTTTATAGCCCACTGCTGGCCTACTGAGTAGCTAATATCCTGAAATAAGTAATTAAATACCTTTTACAATCACTTTATTTTCAGACTCATGTTTAGAACTGAAAATTATAGACGGATCTTTACTAGTCGACCCTTTACACGGACTAGTCGACTTAAATTTAAAAAGAAATATATGGAACTTTTTAAAGTTAACAATCGGGCTAATACCAATAAGTAAGCTTTTGTTATTTTAGGTCCAGATTTTTCATACGTACCTACTTATTTATCATTTATTCGTCAGTAGATACAAAGATACGAAGAATTGATTACGTAAATTGTTTCAGGTATAAAGTTGTTTATAACACAAGTTTCAAATATTCTACCCATAAAATTAATAGTAAGAAACTTACTACAGCGTTGTTGAACAATAAAGAAATAACAGAGTTAACGAACTCATACAATACAAATTCATTGCAACTATTAGAGGAATACTTAAATCTGCTTGATAAAAACAGCTCTATAGATAATCTTAGAGAAAACAAAAACGATATGTGGATGGAAAATATAACAGAAATGACATATCACGACGTCAGTGGTAAAATATGATGTTCTACTTTGGTTCTATTGCTTTTGTTTACATTTAGGCACGGGATCTTTACTGCTAGAAACAGCGGTATTTAAAATATTATTTTTAAGAATTCATAAGCTAATGTTTAAGGACTTTTGAGAAAAATGTATATTAGGTGTCTAGCTTTTCACTAAAAGCCAATTTTTACCTACAAAAACTCGTTGAGAAGGGTCATGATTTAATTAACAGTAAAGTGTGTATGTGACCTTACTCTATTATGTAGAATGAAAACTTAAATACTTATCACACAACATAATATAAATGTTTTACATATAGGTATATCTTTTTTTTCACTTCATGTGTAAAGAAGTACCTATATTGTATATGTGATATATTATATGTTATAGTAATAAGTAGGTAGTGTAAGTATGAAATTAATAAAAAAAATGCTTTTATATATAAAAAATCTTTATTTTTCAAATGTATAATTATAATGGGTCAGTGAGCTGATTCTACTGCAGTAAGGACACCTTTTAAACAGAGCTTTAACTCCTTATTTTTTAAATAAAATAATTGTTATGAAATGTATTTTACAACAATAAAAAATAATTAATACCTATACTGGTACGACACAGGTGTATCTACGTTAGCAGGAACTGAAAAAAAAGTAGTCAATACAGGAAAAAACATTACTGATATGAGTACGAGAACTTTGCCACGAACCTTCACGAACAGGTAATATAGGTAGCTATAATAATAATTATTTATTTATTTTCTCTATCACAATTACACTGTACATATTTATATTATTAGGCAATTAAGCTGTTGAAGTATTGACATAATTGTTCAGAAAGAATATACTAGAATTAAATAACTTTTGTATGGGTATTTCATTTCAGCATTAATTTAACGGAAAATATTAATGTAACAAGCACCTCTGTAAACATTTTTACTACGTTTTCAACACCTCAAAGAATTAAAACTGTTTTAAATGTTTCAACATTAGGAGCGACTAAAAATGTAACGCATACAATACAGGAATCATCTTTAAACTTAGAACAAAACAATGAAATAAGCTTAACCACAACAAAATTGTCATTAAATAATAACCATGGTATGAATTTCTTTAATATTAAAATTCGTTCCATACAATAGTTCAATACCTTTTAATAAATATTACTTACCTATGGTGTTTTATTACTAACGTTTGTTCTAAAACATTTTAAAGAAAAGTATGTTGGTAGAGAAGACGACATTAAAATGTAATGTATTGATAATTTAAAATAAATAACTCTACACGGCCAATGGATGTTTACGTCGATAATAACATTCTATTGCACATAATTCTTAAAAAAATTAAATTTGGCACTTATTAGGCTAAGCTTAAAAATATGAGATTTTTTTAATAAAGTCATTTACGCTTTTGCATTAATTTACCGTGAAACAATTTATTTTAGAATTCAGGGAAACAAAAAACTTGCAATTGAAGAATAGAACTGATGAAGAAAATAACGGGTAATTGATTTTGATTACATGTAGGTAGGTACGTACACGTTCTTCTGTATAAAATCATATTAAAAAAAAATATTATTATCGCTTCTAATTTTTTTAAAGAAAATCTGAAATCGGCTCTCTAGTTGATCACGAGTCATGGGAAAATGTGGTTCAAGTAGCGCCAGTGATGGCAGGTCTCCTCAACCTAACTCCGGCGTTTACTAACGACGCGTTATCACCGAGTAACTCCTATAGCATAACCACTTCTAAACAAGAACATAAGTAAGTTCTATGTTACATGGAATTCCTAAAACATAATTAAGAACGCTTACTCTATAGACACTGTTCATTTTAAGTTATCCGCTATCATATTTGAAACTCATTTAAATCTTAGGTATTTGGTATATAGGTAATATCGCATATATTTGGTTATGATAATATAGTATAGATTAGCCTAGCTTTCGAATTAAGATTTAGAATTGCTTTTTAGTAGTATAGAACTAAACTGGTACTTTTCAGTTTAGTTCTCAATAACCTCAGTGTAATTCTCTATGGACGTAAAATTTTGGAAAATGTTCCTTATCCTTGGTAATTCTGAAGGTTAAATCGTGAAAAGCGATATATTCAAGCTCTTTCCATCGAGGGTGACCGTCCTCGCAAACTAACTACAAAGGAAGATAGGGCTAGCACGTTAGATTTCAGCAGCGCTGTCTTTGACTCGCAAGATCTTGCTGAACTAATAGAACTGCAAGATGATGAGGTAAAATTTCGTTTTATAATATATTTTTAACTAGGTTTCACGAAAATGGTTGATTAAGTTGTAAGTGGTTACCATCATCTATGAAAATGAACAAAGTTTCGACTCTTCTTTTAGCGACTTTTTTGAAAATCAGATGCCATAAACGTCTTAAAAGATCAGTTTATTATGTACTAACGAGACACTTATAAAAAATAAATTTTAATTTCATAATAAACTGGCAAAATTTTAATAATAAATATAATAATATAATATTTTGTTTATTGACATTAATTCGTACTTTACTCCGTAGATCCAAGGGCGCGTAGCACTGCGCTACTTCAAAGGCTACGTTGGTTCGCCTATTTTTAATATTTGCGATTACCAAGATGCCAACGCTCGACACGTCTATCTCTTTAATTCCTCTCGCATTGTTATTGATATAGAAAATTTTACAGTTAGTATTTTTAAGATATTTTTAAGACAGCTAGTCAAATGGATTAAGGGAAGGCAATAACGTACGAATATTTTCGAGAATTCTAAAATACCTATCACTACATAGTATAAAACAAAGTCGCTTTCTCTGTCCCTATATCCCTATGTATGCTTAAATCTTTAAAACTATGCAACGGATTTTGATGCGGT
>DWQL01001734.1:0-10893 GCA_018231265.1 Noctuana haematospila
GTGGCACTTTATACAAAACTGCGGACGATGAGAGATGCCAACGGAATTCAACTTTATCCGTGACTCTTCGAATAACATCAATTTCTCAACAACGCCTCTACGTTTATAACACAAAACTTTAAAAATGAGTAGAGAAATAAAACGCTATCTATAAATATATATTATTAAACTTACGTAAAAAAATAAATTTATTTCAGGCAAAAATAAAACCGACTTTAAAACTAAAAAAACAGTAAGGAACAATTTTAAATTGTTGCAGACTTCGATAATTTATTTTGGAGACATGTTTTGAATACACGTAAGTTTGTAAAAAAATATTAGCATGTTATTGGATTGGTGTCTCACGCATATTCCCTATTACGTAGGTATATGTCATATTTTCCTACGACTGGGTCACGTACTTTGGGTGCCTAGTGTTTGCACATTAAGGATTATATCATATACTTTTGCAATCTTACTTATAAACAATGCACGAAACATTAATTAACCGTCAAGTAGTAGAGTGATTATTACGTATATTGCCAACTGATATAAATGCAATTAATTATATCGTCAGCGTCCTGAAGGCAATTATCATGGCATGCTGATTGTTTACTATAAGACGGAAATAGAACAGGAAAATAAAAGGACATTATTTGACTTTGGCTTTGTATACTGTATTGCTTAGAATTGTGTGAAGTGTGAAGGGCTTGTGATAAAATATAAATTAACGTAATATTACGCAAGTCCAACGAACTTGGAATAAATTTCCACAGCTGTCAGCTGTTTTACAACAATTATGACACCGCTTTTTTACGAGTGGAGTAATAATAATAATCACCACGGAACCACGACAATCGACAATGGAATATAGGATGTGTCTACGTGAAAAAAATTTTATTCTATATTAAATAGTCAGATTTGCAATCATTGAACATTATCACGATAACTAATATAAACACTTAGTAGGTATATGCTTGTCTGCACATGGTAGTAAAGCGATTAGTACCAAATGTACCAATGACTAAAATGTGGAACGCTGGTAAACGCAACTTGACCCCTATGAAGTGTATGCCAACATAGAATAAACAGGTCAGCATAAGTGATACTATCCTGTCTGTAGCATATTTTCTAGTTTCTCATAAACATGTTTAAAAAGTTAACTCAAATACGCCACAAACGTTAATCTAAAATATCCAGGGTTCAATATATGTACCTATAGCACCTTTTAACGGCACCCCCTCAGTAAATACAAGGTACAAGGCAAAACAGTATCATTCAGATTCACAATTTACCAAAATGAACGTTAGATGTAGGCTGTAAATACCCGCCATTCCGTATCTTAGCATTATTAGTCATATAGACCGTAACAAAGCGAATGTAATTAGGTATGTAGAATGTCTATAGCCTATTATCATGATTTAGAACGGCAGCATACATAACGTGGAAAACATTAGCAGATCAATAGAAATAAATAATGAAACTTTGGATAGGCTTATACTTTTGTAAATTATATCATTTAACACACCATGTGAAGAAAGTAACGTTCGAAACAAGGCCGTAATACAATAATGAAAAAATATGTGTCGTGCTTCAAAGACTTAAACAGTGGAAAATAAAATAGAATTTCCTATGGAAAAAATATGAAGAAGACAACTGACAATAAAATAAAAAACAAGAAATTTAAATATTTCTTACTGTTTGAGTAAACTAAGTACCTAAGCTAATCTTCATTATTGGCGTTAAATGTACCAATAAAAACAAATTACAAAAAATACCTTAAGGAAGTATAAACTTCTTGTGGAACAAGAAGTAATAGAACTACATTACAAAATACAAGCAATAAACACTTTTTTAAGTGAACAATAACAACTACAGACAGCTCTCATGTGACCAGTAGCAGCTATAAAAGTTATTCTATTCTGTAAGCAGTTGTAAACCTTCGTAATAAGAATGCAGTTAAGTGTAAAAGATTAACTTAAAAATGCGCACTTTCCGAAATCGGTCGGTTAACTAATTCTATTGAGATTCAGAGGAGACAAGTCAATAGATTGAAGAATTTTGAGTTTAAACTTAATTATTAACTCTACTTATAGCAGATTGTCTCTGAACTAACACTGGACTTTTAAACATCCAAAATTCTTATTGGAAAACATAAAACAAGAACGTAAGTAGTAGAAAGGCACTTGCCATCATGTGACCGGCTCGAGCGTTAGAAAGTGTTCACTGTCACGATCGGCGCACGCGCACCGACCTTGACTCCAGTCGTGGTAACTGACGATTTATTACCTAGATGTGCAAACATCATCGCAAAACATAATGTCTTATTGAACGCGTAAGATTTATCGTCCCCCAATACACACCACGCCATTCTATCCATGATTGTAAACTAAGTACATACCTACTTGCCATGATATTGATTTTATATGCATCCATATTATTATATAGAAAAAGAAAATCAGAAAACCTTATTTGATATGGCGCGGTTGGTAAAGAAATAGATCAAAAAACGCATAAGATAAATGTTTGTGTGGTATTTTATTAATTTCCTGTAATTCAGACCAATAGCCCAATGAGAAGAAGCAATATTTCGTCGCCCCAACTCACTTCAGGTCTAACAGAATTAGATCTAGATCAAGACTCAGACGGGATGAGTCACCTCACGCAATGCACACACGAATATGCCTCTTATTATTGTCACATGTTCTTGTTCTACTTTTGTTATTCTTATAGCTTGAGCATTGTATGACATCAAGATGAAATAATTTTGGTTATTAAACAGTTGTCTGTAATGTATTTTGTAGCAATTCATAATAATCACCTTCAGACAGAAGTAGGTTTCTGGTTGATTCAAAACATAAAGTAAGATTACCTAATTATTAATTTAATAAAAACTAATTAAAACTATATTTGACTTATTAGACAAATCATATTATTATGAGCCCAAGCTCAGAGCTACTAGTTAAGTCCTCGTGCCACTAAAGAATTATTATACACTTCTTAACTACTCCATCAGATAACCTTTGATGTACCAAATTATTCTATTCTCAATGGTTCTTGATCGGTGTGCAAAATTTTATTCAAATCCCACATCACAAAGTGTGTAAAATTAACATTCTAATGTTCTGTTAACTACTTGTGAATTGAATAAAACTGTGTTAAAAATCAGACATCTATTCTTTGTACACAATACTGAGAATTTTCAGTGAACATTCATTATTCCATTTGTCATTCAATATTTAAAAAAAAAACAGTGTTTTCACATTACATAGGAAAATCACAATATTTTTACAATATTCCTGACTTTATCTTATATGCCTTCTAGAAAGAACCACTTGTAATTTGGTAAATACTGCCAAGTAAATGTAAATACAATAATATGAGTATCAGACAATTGTAAACAAAGTTATCTGTGAATGGCACTATTTATTTGCCTTTCTGCTAATATATATTTAGTGATAGATATCTAGAAGTCAACAGTGAGAAGTAAATTCCAATTTAATTTATTTTACTACACTGTGTGGAAATCTGTTGTAATGAACTGTGTGATAGGCCAACTGTTGCCTGTACTTTTGACCCTTTAATCACTAATGACCAAGCTATTCACCCTATCCAACTAATTATAATACACACAAATACTTGTTCATACTAATTTGATTAGTAACTTCTATATTAAAATGGTAACTATAAGATGTCTGATATATAGATGCCTGCTACGTTATATTCATAGCACACATTAAATTAAGATTAATTATTTTAATGTCATTATTCCATACATGTAAAGTTCATTGAACTCTGATAAGTTATGTTATCAAGTAGTTAAGATTTGTTGCTTTTTTCTATCAGTTTTTTTCTACCGGCCTATCTTAGCTAAATGAGAATATAGTATGAGACTATAGTATGAGACTATAGTAAAGTAATTCTGCAATTAGTCTGCAAACTAAACATACTTAATTTTAAATTAGTTAAAAATTTAAATTTTACTAAGCAGTAGCGACCCGCCATGGATTTGCACGGGTGCAATGCTGATACTAAATACACTACAGAAAAACTGTGAACGTTTATACATATAAACATTCCTCTTCAATCACTCAATCTATTAAAAAAAACCGCAACAAAATCCGTTGCGTAGTTTTGAAGATTTAAGCATACATAGGGATATAGGGACAGAGAAAGCAACTTTGTTTTATACTATATAGTGATTAAGTTACCTGTTGTTTATGTTCTACTTGAGATACCTACTTAATAATAAATTGATTTAATTATTTATTAGTGTTAAGAAGAATATGAATATACTCACTCGCTATTCTCCTTACTCTTCTCAACATGTTTCTTAATATTGGCAAGTGAAGAATCCAATCTGTTTAGGAAATTATCGAAACTCTTCTTCTCATCAGGACTACCAGGCGAGAAGTCGGCTGTAGGTATACCAGCGATGGACGCACGGTGGTTCGGCGGTGGCAACTCCGTCACTCTCTCACCATTCTCGTAAAACGGGGAGTCTTTCGTCACAGGTATCAAAAGGAACTCCCGTAGGAATAGACTATCAGAGGCAAACAAGCGATTCGCTCGCCTTATTTTCTCCATCTACAATCAACAAATCACAAAACACTTTACTGTAAACACCCACGACCTCCAAGATTAACAATTTATCAACATTCTAGATGTTCGTGCACTTACGGTAACACCATATTTCAACGCAATCCCCTGCAGCGTATCACCTTTAGACATCACATGCTTTATGTATTCCTCGTTCCTTTTCATGTGATTGCATGTGCTCCCATATTTTTTTAGGGGACGAGCGGATTCCCGGATAGAAACCGTTTCGTCGAAGAGACGATCCTCCTCCATTTTTGACGTACACGCAAATGACATACTTGACAGCGAGAGTGACAGCGAAGTGGTACAGTAGAGTGAAGTTGTTGCGGAATGCGACTGACGCGTAGGAATAACTGTCATGTCAACGCTCGGATACTTTATATTTTGTGAACATTAAAATAGAAATAGAAAAAAAAATTATTTTATAAAACGTCTAAAAGTAAAAGTAATAAATGTATTCACTTACTTAATGAATTATTTTGTGCGCACAATTTTTTTTTTTTAATTTTTGGGAAACATCATAAAATCGTACATCAGATGGCACTATAATCGTATTAGTTATCATTACTTGACAATAGATGGCATTTTAATGACTGGGCGTTGAACTTTGTAATGTCTTAGTCTTTTCATTCAGTATTCATTGATTGGACTCATTCATTTCATTCACACTTTCAGTCAGTCAGTTTCTCAGGGTGTTATGTTGAGGGAGGTGTGTTCTTGTGTTCCGCAAAACACAATTTTGTTATGAACTCTATATTTGTGATGATAAATTAAAATTCATGTTAGTAACATTTTTCGCTTTGTGAATATTTTTCGCTTATACCAATTATTGTGTTTATAGTGTTGTTTATTTTTTAAACTGTGTTTATTTCGATTTGTATTTTGTATACACACATGACATGTGATCGATACAAATATCGTTACGAGGTTCTTCTTTTTTGAGGGTATGTATGAATGAAAATTAGTTAATTTAGCAGTGTTTTTTAAGTCGTGTTTTGTGTTAGAATTGTATTCGGGGCGTCTGTTCCCCAATGCAGTGCACCACCCCGTGGCGAATATACATTATCGCGAGGGATGGTGCCCGGGCAATCGGGTAGGTTATTTCATTACTTATTGTAGGGCCATATTTTGGGGGCTGTTTCCGATCGGGTGTAACCCTATGGCTATTACAACTGTAGGTTATCTAATTAAAATTTGCAAATTAAGTACAAGTAAAAATACATTGATGGTTACCTACGTCATGTCGGTTTGACATAAAAATGCCACGAATAAAAAAACACTACGAAAAACATTGATTAACTTTTTCTTTATTGCATGTTTTTATTGTGCCTGGAAGAAAATGGGGCAAAAGTTTCAATTTAAAATCGGCACGATCTACGAACCACCTACCTATTAGCGAATATAGTGCAACTAGGTACATACCTATTACAGTTTTATTTAATTAAATTTGCTGTATTAGTAATCAACCTGCTCTCCTTTCCTTGCGGCGTAAACCGCTTAAAGTTCTTAAAAATTGACCGAAAATTTCCTCTTAGTAATTAAAAGGTCCCCAGAAATATGGTCCAATACCAAAAATTTACGGCGATCGGACGTTTTAATTTTTTTAAATTTTTTATAGTATGTAATAGTATAGAAAAGTAAAAAAATATTATGTCTTGTATTATTCTATATTACCTATTTATTTCATTATCTTATTTTCAACATACCAATATGAATATGTAAAAATTTGCTAAAAGTTTATGAATAATATTGTCGTTACGACCTTATGAAAGTAGGTATGAGAGAAAGGATGATCTGCATAGGTATTGTGTTGAATAGCTTTAAAAATAACACTTCTATTCTCGTAGGTGTTTGAAAACAAATTATTTTAAAATAGTTTATTCTATGTATCTTTCTCATATCTATGAGAGACCCATGCTGAGAAGCGAGTCAATAATTATAGGGTACACTGAAAGTTTTGCATTCCTGGCCGTTCACAAATGTTTGAATACCTATCAAATGTTATTTATATTTTTTAAAACGTGAGAAACTCATTCATTATTAATAATTTTTGGCAGGAAGTCTCGTTTCGATTGTTTATTATGACCGAAATTCGTAGTCCGTAGTAAAAAACAAAATTAACGCCAATTTTTTAGGACGAATTAGAAATTGCATCCTTTTGCAAACAGTGCTTCGGGACACACATCGGACAAGACGAAGTAATTTTGGGTTTCTAAAATATCTAATAGAGCTCGTGACCAAAAAATAAATACCTAGTTTTAAATTCTAATGATAAATAATGGTGCCATGACATAACGGAAGGATGGGAAAAAGGAAAAAGTGCGCGTGACTCAACGGAACTTATTATAATGAGGCTTAGGTGCATTCTCTTCCAATGAGTCACGGCTCTGACATTCGACCTCCAAGCCTTATCTACACTGTCAATTTCATTATCTGTAGATTATTTGCGTAGATTACGAGATATGACATTAGCCTGATCTGTAACTTAAAAGTTTGGTAAATGAAAGTTAGCAAAACGGTCCCATTAACTTACGCAGTTAACACCCAGCACATCTTGTGTAGTTGTGATTATCTGAATTATTTATTGATAGTCAGTCTATAATCGCCAGAACAAGACGCGTTTCCTTCAGATTGTATACTTATATGAAAAATAATATTTTAATAATGATCTGTCTTGCTCACAGCATCAAGAACACTATGCTTGTAGCGGATAGAAGAGGCAATCAATTTCATTGGCCATAACCGTACTGACTGACATACTTTAAATCACAATTTAAAAATAGACATAACAAAATCGCGCGTTAAGATTAAAAAAAAAATTTAACTAAACTATCAAAGTAACAATCATAATATTATATTGATTATACAAATAGAACGTAATGAATGACCACAAGCAAGCTCCACGCAAAACTGGTTCTTACACGCGTTTACTATTCAAAAAACACTAATAAGCGATTACTAAGCAAACAAGTAACCTGACACGTTGCCGTTGCTGGAAGCATAATAGATTGGAAACTAACGGTTTTCACGATTTGACGGTGAAATAAATATACACATATTACCTATATCACGTGTAAGAGATTTTGTCGATTTGCTATGTGCAGGAGGACAGATCCAGGCTTAAGTATAGGGCGAGGTATCTTAGTTGATTTTACCTATTTCAATGTCAAATGATCATAACATAAAACGTGATATTTCACTATAAAAAATTTTTTATTCATCATAAGCTGGTATTTGTATACACTCGATGAACGTCAAATAACACGGTACATCGGCTTTAGGCGCCCTTTTGGCAAGTTCAGGTTCTTACCTGAACTTGCCGGCAGGGAGAAAAAAGACGGCAGAAAAAAACTCTCGGCACTCCTTTAAAATCAAGTGTAAATTGTAATATTAAATGACGTATTGCCCTACTTTTGTAGGTCAAATATTCGTCACGTGTTTCGGAGACTCCGGTCGCGTATTCTGAGAATTGTGATGATAATGTATTATGAGTCATAGCGGATAAGATTGCTTGAGTCTTTCTTACAAGTTAGTGTTGGTTTGGTATGTCTTGTATCATACACCAACAAGTTTGCTAAAGCAGCTTGATAGACTAACGATTTGATTTTACTGTTATTGACAATGATAAGAAGCTTAACACTGACCAGGGACATTATGAAGTCTGTTACCTGTAGCGGCTACAATTGCGAATGATATGCAACCGTAACTATTATACTTTATTCAATTAACTTAATGCTAACAAATATTATGTACACCACATGAAATTTAATTACTCGTGTAACCAAATTTCGGTATCCTCCGTGCGGCGTTAGGTATTAAAAAATGTACGCACTGAAAGTTCTTTCTGTGTAACAACTTAATAGTACTGCTTTTAAAAAGTACATTTCTATTAGCTTGTTAATATTGACGGTAGTCAGATCAGCGTTAATTCGCATTTGCGGCTTACGTGTGAACAAACTGACAGTATTTTATACGGCTTCGATTGACCACAAGTATGTAGATATGTGCTTGCTAATTATGGGTTTAGTTATAGACAAGTTTTACGAAAAAAGTGTCCCAAATACGATTATAGACACGATTGAATGCAAAATGCAGTCAATTTTTAAATCTTGCCACTATTTTAATGTACCTACCTACTTGTACATAAATAATAATATATTGTGCATCAGTAAGCGTTACATACCTAAGCTTTAATAATAAAAACATATTAATATTAAAATATTATTACCAATAAATAACACTGTGTAGTGTATAAAATACCTATTATACCTCAACGAGTGAGAAAAGTACCGTGCAGGTCAAGCCCTTATCGGCTTACAAGTCTTGCCCTATTAGTCGGCGTAATCTTAATTAAATCTGACCCGGTTACTAGATACTACTAGTGACAAGACCAAGACACAATTATGACACTAATCTTTTGAAGAACCGACATTTTTATTAGCGCCTATTATATTAAATATAAATACTATTTAACGATTTTCACCTATTAAGAACAACCGGGACTCAACGTGCCCTCTGAAGCAAGCGTATGAAATTTGCCAATAGCGATCGCCCATCCAAAAACCGATCCGTGATTACTAAACTTTTGAGATCGCTTGCGATCCACAGTATCACCAGAATACCGTAGACCTTTAATTTTATTACATCCATTGGGACCTCAAAGCTATTGCTACATCAAAGTATTTTGAGTTGGACCTTTTGCACTGTCCTCAAGTAAAGTTCCGATTAGGGTAATCAAATTACCAACAAGTCACATCACATTGTAACCGCATTTTGATCGCATTTCACGGCGTTCGAGTAACACTACTCATATCATAGATTAAACCGACATTAATGGAAGAATTATTATTCTTAGATATCACTTTAAAACATAAAAATATGTGGTCTACACTGTAGACAGCTATTTTATTTAAGTTTATCCACGGTCTAGACTAGTTCGTCTTTGTATTAAAGTACGCTGTTGGTTCGCTGAGCAAAGTTTGAAACGCTTGAATTTTTGCACTACAAAGTTAAATAATATTTAATTAGAAATTTAATTTCTAATTCTATTTCGCTTTACGCGCGGTAAAAAAAATACGATAACTTGCACAGCCAAGAGATCCTTTACATCCTCAAAGGGCAAGAAACTTCAACGTTATCAACCCGTAATCTGCCTTGGCCCTGAAAGGAAGTCAGTTACGACCATCCTTTGAATATACATATATATATTTTAAATAGTAAAGTACCTATATAGAGTAACGTGAGTTTTAGTACATATATATAACTATACCTACACTCGTATTTTAAACAAGTGATCGTAAATCATTCCCCGCTTGACTAGACTCCCGTGACCGATTCACCACGAGAAATCAATATAATTACTATTTAAAACGTTTATGCGGCTACTCGTCTTTTATGTTATAAATCATTTATTATTTATCAATATTGATATTTTTTAATTAATTACTAGCGACTCGCCACAGCTTCTCACGGGTGCAATTCACATGTGGTGTCATTTAATTTGGTGCTTTGATTTTCTAACCGAATTGCGATTAATGATGATGAATGATAGAAGAATAACTTTCTTTTATTATTATAATATATTTTATTATGATATTAATTATAATATATAATTAAGTAGTAAGTACTAATAAAATATTTTTTTGAATATATGTAATTTTTAATTATATATGTCTTATTCGTAGCATGTCATTGTAGCAACTATTTTCATGTGTCATCATAAGAATTAATTAATTTACACATCGTAATAACTCTGCAGAAAATGCTAATTAATCTCGTTTTAATGATAATATCTACATTTATTATAAAAAAAAACATTTGATAAGCGAGGTATTGTTAAGTTCACATATTCTAAATTCAAATTTCGATTACCATAACTCCCAGATGTACTTTTTTTGTTATAATTAGGTTTACTTTGTCTAATTAACGTTTTCTTGAGTAAAAAAGTTTACCAACTCATAATAGTAATATTAAATAATCATAATTTTAATTTAAAACACGAACCGGATACTAATGGATTGCAAAGTATATAAGGTTTTTATAGTGTAAAACAGCCAACCAGTAAGTCGGAAAAGCTTATAATATAATATTCTAAATAGGTAGTTTACGAACAAAGATTTTACATAAATGGATATACCTACTTAGATATGGTCAGGTCAACCCTTTAAAGGTCATAATGCCGTAAAGTACACGAGTAACGAATCCATGCACGGTATGCCCTGAGGTAGTTTAGTACTATAGCTATGTGTTGCTATAATCGAGTAGAGTCAGTGCCGTGGAAAATTATGCTCTACTTTACGCCGATAATTTAAACTT
>DWQL01001735.1:0-10888 GCA_018231265.1 Noctuana haematospila
GCCCGGGAACTATATAAATAAGATTTATAAAAAATGTATGACATTATACTCTGTTAATGATTTTTTGATTTAGAAAATCACTTTCCCAAACAAGTTACGAAGTGTGAATAATAATGATTAAGTTTCGTATCAAGTCATCATCATCAATTCATCATTGTCCCACTGCTGGGCAAAGATTTTCTGTCAAATAATATCAAGGTATAAACTTTATTACGTGGCCAAGTGTGGAGGGGGGACGGGGGGGGGGGCGGATCAGATCGCGTGAGCATCCTATATTAATTATACCACTATGGTGTCACTAAGGCGCTCAAATTACGGGCTCGAATCTAATTCACCATAATCTGAACCATTTGGTATTCCACTCCCACGAGAATGTACCGTGAGTAGCATGGCATATTCAATATATAAATTATCGCCATAAATACCATCGCAAACTACAGCAAAACAAATAATATTTTTAATGTTTCAGACAGAAATATGAGAAAGCGACCATTTGTTACAATGTCCTGGAAAGGCGACCAACCTTTCGGCAGAAGAAGCACAAGTCGCCCTCCGACCCGACTGACTGATGACCTTAAGAAGAGAACCGCTGGGTTTAGAAGGCGCAGGAGCGGGCGGAGTAGCGACACACTCGTATTCGGGGGCGTCCGTAGATATTCAGAGGATGATGGATTATATTATTATGTTACAATAATTGCAAATATCTTCTACTACTACCATCTTCTCAAATAGGAGATTTCTGAACTTTTGAGGTCAATGCGATTACAGTTCTCCATTAGAAGGTTTACATCAAAAGGATATTAGCATTCCTGTAACTGGCCTGCTCGTCATGCAGGCATTACAGTTGAGCCGCGGTTAAGCCGGCTTAGCGCTGACGGAGGTGGACATTGATGTCTCCGCACTACTATTACTAAGGGATTATGTATGATAAGGATCAGATAAATAACGAATACAGAAAAACCCCACCAGAAGAAACCTTCCATAGGTCCTCTCTGGAGCCTGAGGATAATTTATATCAGGGTTATTCGCTTTGATCTGAGGCACAGAGAACAAGCATGTCAAGACTCTAATAAAAACAGTTCCGAATAATCAAACCACTACTTCCTGCAGCGACGTTATTTCCTTTCATGCATGCACTTATCCAGAAATAATCCTAAACTACGAGCATGTCAATGGAGATCAAATACTCGTATGTACATATTCCGCCCTATAACAGCTAAAACTCACTTTTTGGTTTACAGAACTCAACACAATAAGATACACTCCGAAGTTAGCCAACCACGACTACTGCTGGCAGTTCGTGCAATTTGTAGGTGTAGTTAGATTGGATGTGGTTTGGAGACAGTCATGAGCGACTGCGGTCCACAGTTTCATCATTGGGGACAATCTGCGGTCGTATTCCTCAAAGTAGGTAAGGTTGAAAACTTAAACATCGAAAATACAGAAGACATTAAATTACCCAATATATAAAAGTCTTTGACAATATTAGTATGGAAATATTAGTTAATATTAATATGTTCATTGTTCCCTTCTTGCTACTTAGTAAATTCTAAATCGCATTTTTCGCTTCAAACTAGATACCCATTTGAAACAATGCCACGGAGAGATGTCGTTAATGAGTAATGTCGCTTTGCGCGGGGCTTTCATTTCTATGACGCCAAGAATGCGGAACCTCTAATCAAGGAGTTAGCAGTTAATGACAGAGGGCTGCTTACAAATTACTAAATTACACGTTTCTAAGGGTTGTTCCGGCGAGTGAAGAGTACCTACCTACGTACTTAAGTAGTCGGTGGAGAGACTACGCGCTGTCACTGAACGCTTTGAAATATTACCTACAAGTACTGAACACCAGTTCAGCCGACATAAAAAAGATACGTTTTTCGAAATAATTATTTATCATTTCATTGGAAAAATATATACTTTTCATGTAGTAGAAGCTACGCTAAACATAGAAAGTTGCGGTATTGTATATTATCTTCATCTTCCATTGAGTGGGCAGAGTTGTACACAAGTGGTTAAATATTTAATTTATATTTTTCCATCACATCGTTGTAAAATAAAAAAATATTTATTATTTATTATATTGTCTTATTAGAAATATTTAATATGAAGCGTAATATTAAGTATAACAGTAAAAGCCCAAACTAGCTCCATCCAAAGATAAGAAGTGAGCATTCTTACCCGTCATTGTTTCCACAAGTCCACGACAGCCGGCGAACAAAACGATAAAGTTTTCCTCTAACATTCTGCAGAGACACTGGATCTTGATAAATGTTTCCCAGAAAGGAAAAAGTGGTCGTCGGCCACAAGAAGAATGGACGAACGAACTAACACAAGATAACCGGGAACATTGCAGTCTGGGGGTCTACCCTCTACACACTAACGGCATTAGTCCATTCAATAAAAATAAAAAATTCGGTCGGTCGGTGTAGAATGGTGTGTAGCGGCGGCGCGCAACTCCGAACGGAAACGCCGCGATTGACTTCTTGTAAAAAGGTGGAACGTAATGCGACCCTGAATCTGTAGCACTTTGTATACACTAAGTGCATTGTACGAGTACATAGTGTGTACACTAACTATTATAAGATGTACATAATGAAAATGCTAAATCTATTGAGTAAGACATTTACATTCCGTAGTTTCGACGAACTTTCGGACGGATTCGACAATTAGTTCGTGGAGTTAGAAAGTAGAGCTACCGCGCTCACATAACTCATCTGACGGAACAACATGATACTTGCTACGAGTAGTAAGTATATTTTTTATCTTACGAATAATATGTCAAGTGGTCGCATAATCTTAAATAGCTAGATCCTGTTTACGATTCGATCTAGGCAGGTCCTACAACCACTTCTGGTGAAGCATTGCACTTTCGTTTTGGCCCGAATATTTTGTCGTTTGTGCCATAATTATGATGTTATTCAGATTCTCTAATTCGATAACTTAACATTGCAGAAGCATTGGTTCTGTGCTCATTGTTATTTTATCCATGAAAAAGTTAATATAAATCTTACAAAATTAATTTATTTGGATCTTATAATGTGAAAAGACTTATTTTTATCAGCTACTAGTTATATTACAAGAATTCTATGTGTGGCTTAGAATTAAAATCGGCGCAATTTAAATTAAATGAAGAGAAAGTTGAAAGTTTTTCAGGTACCGAAATGAACGATATTGCGGCGTCGCGACGCAGATGGTAAACTAAATTGCATCACTACATTTTACCACGACTAAAAACCGTCGAAATATAAATCTGAACAAAAAACCGTTTACAAAATTGTAATTCGCGAAAGCACTTGACGTTTTTTTCTGAATTCGGTACATTCAAGTGGAGCTGCATCACACGGCCGGCAATTACAGCCCCGCAGCAAATAAAACGCCGCCCAAAAAAATTGTTTACTCGTTTTATACCACCCGGGCACCCTTATCGCAGCCCGGGGCGCCACGGCTTTGCATTGGACAGGATATCTCAAACTGACGCCCCATTTAATATTCGGTATTGTGAAAAATAATGAGAAAACTTAGTATCTTATGTTCTACAAAGTTCTAGTTCTAGTAAAAGTTGTTCTGTTTTTGAAAAATTGTTCATATCGATAGCCTGTTATTTTTTATCCGTGATTAGGATTCAAACCCTTACTCTCTAATGTTCATCTCAAGGTTCTCCAGTGACCTATAAAGTTTTTGCACCGCAAGAAGTATCGATCCGACCTGACCAGCATGCTCATGATCTAAAACTCCTCGTTATGAGCAGAGCAGTAAAATTACAGTTATATGGTGTTCAATCATGTCTTTCTATATCGAAATATTCCAATGTGACTGTAGCATGGCCACACTTCAGAATGATTCGCAGTAATAGGATCGCTAAAGATCCGAGAATAGCATTGAAAGTTAGAAAAACAACCATTACTGATGTGATAATGTGAATAATTTATACAGTCGCCATAATTGTACGCTCGGTGATCGTTAACTGTCAGTCCAGCCAAATGTAACAATGCGGTTGTAGGACTGCGAGGATCTACTCTTATTATGGAAGCAATAAATTTGAGCGGAGTAACTGAATTAAGAGCAGCTTGAGGCACCACTTACTACCAACATAAAAGACAGAAAGAATCAGCTTGTTAAGTATTAAATTTTGGCGTAACTGCTTGTGGTCGTTATCACATCAAAACCTCGTCTTGGCTCAAAACAATATGGATATCAACACAAAAACGCAACGCAATTACATATGTAATCAACGCATATTTTCTGCATAAACAACGCCATTCGCGACGGGCAGCCGTGTTTATAATAACGGAAGTTTTCCTACAATAATATCCACGACGAACACAACAATATTGCACGTGTTCTAATATTTCCAATAGCTTGTTATTAGAATTCCTTGTCAGATCCGTTCTGCTTGCACATTCACTGCTGTAAATGTTATTCATAATCGTCGTAATTAAATTTGTTATTGATATGCCTATAATCTTAAGCTAATACCAGTTATTATTGGTAAAGTTTCAATTTAATGTGCTGGTGTATTTATACTTTCACATCATTATAATATTTTTTAAATATACCTAGTAGGTAGGGTAGGCCACCTACTTACCTAATGATTACCCTTTAACGTGCAGATTAATATCCCTTTCCAATGTCATACACCTCCGAATTAAGATCTTGTCAACAGAATGTTCTACTACGAGTACATAGGTATAATCACATATTTCAACGTTTACGTCCATAGCTGCTTCCAGCCGCGGCCGTTCATCTTCATCTATTACTTCGACGGCCATTTCATAGATTGGAAAATAATATTACTCTAGCTAGGACGTGACTTTCTCCGATAGCAATCGAATAGCGTAGATTGGAAGACTTGTAATATGCGTTTACATATTGCATATGCTACAACATACGCTAATGAAATGAAGAAAGACATTTTTGATATGATATACCCACCTATTTATGCTTTGAAAATATCAATTCTTGTGATATTAAATTTGAGACTATCTATCATTGAGTTGAAAATACAATAATCGCCTTAAAATTTTTACACTGAAAAGTAACGTGCCCTGCCCTGTTATTTTTTTGTTGTGCACGCGATTATGAATCGAGATTTATTAGTGACATCGTGCGTACTGTCTACCGCGGGGTTAAGATCCATAGACAGTGCACCTGGCACGCTGCTCCCATAGCCCTTTAATATTTGGTGGACCCTAATGCTCGTTGGAGCATTCAACTGACAAATCCAATCACCGTGCATTCGTATTTTGTATTAACCAGGTAGGAAAAAAGTATGCATAATAAAGAGATTCCAAAATTCACGACTTTTCCACGGCTCAGAGAACTCTTTACTAACCAAGCGTTATGAGGTATGATGATGTGTAATGAGTAGAAATGGTTGGACTGATGTCAAGATTTACAAACTTTTTTAAAACTGGGTGCCGCATGTTATTATGTGACTAGCAGACTAGGTTATAAATGAAAAGCCGTCAAAAGAGTTCTCCTTCAAAACCGACAAAAAACAACTCACTTTTTTCCATGAATATTCAGTGACCTTCCTTCCACATTATCATGCACTTTCTATATGGCTTTTCTAAAGAGGCACGTCTGCGCTCGCTTTCCTGCTCTCAGTTGAAGCCGACGATAATACTCGATGGAAATCTTTGAATGCTGGCGAAGAAGTTTAACCCAAACAATGGGCTCGGAAAGAGCGTACTCCACAATTTAGCTCGCCCGCAGACGTAGTAGTGAGGGGAGAGCGGGGAGGGCGCCGTGAATGGCTCACGAAGGTCTGCGGTGGAGGCGAAACCGCAACAATGAGCACCCCGGCCTCCTCGCACACTACTTCGTGTGTCAGTCGGGCTGGTGCACTGGCGACTTTGCGATTTGCCGAACTAAACTTATTTTATTGATGAATCCGATTGAAACAATTTCAGGTATGTAACTACTCGTATATTGCATGCGATATTAGAACAATACATTATTAGAAATAATTATGAATACTTTGAGTGATCAATGATTAGTTGATATTTTGAGTGTGCCACCGCAATCTAGCAATGATGTCTCAGATTTAGATATACCTTACGAGTATACGAGTACACTCGTACCCACCCGTCGTAGTACGAGGACGTTAATCCTATAGGGTACTTGTCTTGTATCATTGCTGCTTGTAATGACTAGTATTTTTGCAAACAAAACAGTATCACTCTCTGCATAACCCGCAGTCGCTCGTGTGCTGCGGCCAGTCCGCGAGCCTGAGGAAATAGTGCGCCGTGAAATGCCTCAAAGCGTGCATTTAGTCGCTCGAGAGTGCATCTCAAACGAACGCTTGTGCGCTAGTGTTCTTGCACTCAGCCTCCTCTACTGCACTGTCGCGTACCCTGGCGATGTGCCCGTGATACTTTCTAGTTGTGTGTACTACAGTCTTCTATCCTATGTTTTCTTTTTTCCTTTTTATTTCAGCCATGGAACTACAATGCTTGCGCAAGTCTTCAAGGGCAGAAAATTAACAAAGCAAATACATAGGTACGAATGAATTCTCAGGTATAAGTTCAGTCCTACTTATTGTTATGTGTCAGCGGTTACAACGAATAGGTAGCTAATGTTATAATAAAAGTACAACAAAGATGTAATCTACTGCGTTATTATATTCTCACGAAATCTTTCTCAAATAACAGACCACATGCAACTCTACCTTTATTACAAAGCAATTTTGTAATGACAACACAGACCTCCACGTAGAAGTCTGAGTTAGATATTTGTCTAATGCAAGTATTTGTAATTGCCTACGACTTTCTCGCAGACAAGCCTAAAAATAATAAAGGACACAGTCAGCTGCTTCAGACATTGATCATTATTTTGACGGAAAATAATAAACAAATCAATTATAATCTACATAAGGCCGCTTTGCGAATTCATCCAAACTGGTCACCAACCCCCTGTGATCAATAACCCCAAGTGATACTGTACATTCCTGATTATGCTTCAGAAATATGCTGCAACTTTTGCCTTGATAATGCTGCAATGGATACTAAAAGTTGTTAATGGTTGTATATTTTAAATTAGTGATTATTTATAATGCGGGAGTGTGCGGGACCGCCCGAGGCGCGAGGGCTCATTGAATCGGTATTTGGTCGGCGGCCCTTCGCCAGGAAATTGCTTCAAATCAGAGATGGAGTCGTTTTAAAGTACACCTACATATCTATATTATTTGCCACCGCAGTTTGCTTCGATTCAAAAATTACCGCGCAGCACGTTACACTCGCATAGTTCTATTCTTGGGTTTGGAATTCGGATAGTAATTTGTAATCCATGAAATATTTCTCATAATTTCTCCTCTTAAGAATATTTTTAATTAATTGGATAAGCTAAACCTTAGTACCTTTTATTTCTGATTTATTCACACAAAACAGATCATGTATACCTAGTGGTAGTCACAACGACGTTGCAGCTGCTCTGTCAGTCAAAGAGGAATTATCTCAGCGGGGCTGAAACTTAAATGACGACTACAGATTTCTGTTGCTGAACCGTGTGTACTGTAACACAAATATCTTTTTCTATCCATAGTAACCACGGTACAGGAAATCCTAGCGTCGTTAGGTTTAATTCTTCCCTTAGACTACTACAGTGTAAATACCTTTTTGTAAAACTGTAATATTTTGTTGGCAATGGGGAATTAGTGAGCCCAAGGCAAATAAAGTCTGCAGCTCGGAGCTAATATTAAATGTAGTAAGTAAAAGCCCAGACGCCGGGCGGGGTGCGGGCGGCGGGGGCGCAACAAGAAATAATAAGGGCGCAAAGAGGCTTTGATCTTGGAGCTTGTAGCTTTAATAAACTTAATGGATGCATTTCCGTTCAGAAATATCAACTTTAATTACTTGTTCCGTAAACCCTGACAAGTTATAGTCGGAGAAGGAGTCTGCTGTCTCAAGCAAATTATTGCCTTTGCCAAACTTCTATCAAGTTGCCGTGACAGAAACTCTTGTATATATAAGTGAAACGGTGCAAAAGCATTCAATGTTTTCTTATTTAATTAAATTCAATCTTGCGAACTATTTGACGCAGGTATACGAGTATAGCAAATACGATAAAGAATGTCAAATATTTTAAATTTAATTATGGACAATCAATGTGGAATATAGAAGATGTAAAATATGAGGTTCAAACTTTAAAAACAAAGGGTAATTGCATATTAAGAAAATTTAAAGATTTTGTAACATAAAGTTTTTGTATGTTGCAGCTACTTATTTATTTATTTATTTATTTATTTATTTATTTATTTAAAAAGGTCGCCAACACTCTTACCACAATAATATTCCACATTATATACATTTGTTGTGCCAGTGCTAAGTTCACACTGCGGTTGCTTGCTGAATACGGGTTACAATGTCTACAAGTGACAGCGACCACGTTTAACTGTTGTGCACAAAAACTAAAGAACCCGTGCGATCTCTGCTATCGTTTCCATAATAACGTTGTAATTGTAATCTGTAAGTTTCTAATTACCGGCAGATACCATCTCTATGCTCTGCTACAGCGAGATGCAAGCAACAAGCTGAACATCAGACACTCGTATTTGCGATTGAGTCGACGCAGTTACTGGCGAAATGTGAGAAGCGCTAATAATGTATACTACATTTCGTTCTCACCGGCCAAAACTGTTTGAAAGCGCATTAATCCGTACTTGTTTTTTAAGGTGCCAAGAAAAGTCTTTTATGATACGAAGGAATAAATCTTAATATACTTATTATAAATCACGTTTATCAGTGTTCGTTACGCCGTTCGGTTCACCGGTTCGGTTACACCGAGTTTAATAAAATGCTGTGAGTATATTGCAGGTAGTTTTATAATTTTAAGCTCAGGTGGAGCTGTCGCAGTGTTTTTGGTCTCTGTACGAGACCAAAAAACACTGCGACGTAAAAGACGTATTTAAAATGTGGTATAAAGAAACCGTTCTGCAGCAGTCAGTTAGTCATACTAGACTAACTAGTGGTTAGGTGCGCAAGTCGGCACGGTAATGAAATAATATCAGTTTAATCTGTTAGTCACCCATTTTTGATTTCCCTCTAGACCAAATTCTACACCAGAAAAGTCGCGGTCATAAGCTACTAAATGTAAAATAGAAAGATCTAACGTAACGTGCAACGCCATCTGTTAACGAATAGTGGTAACAACTACGTAAAGAAAATCTTGTACTAGGCAATTTTAATCACATTTAGGCAAATTTATTTTATTTAAATGTATCATGTGTCTTTAAATGTCTTGGATATTATTAAGCTAATTATAGGGTATATCTACCAATAAAACTTATTCAGTCAAAACTTGAAGGCAGACGGAACTTGCATAAAGTAACGTGTGACTGCCGAAGTAACATTATCAAGATGTCGATGGTTCCAGGTTCAATTTCAAATAGAAGCAAAAAGATTCGAAAAGATCTTGGCGTTGCTGTTTATCATAACAAATCGTAGTAAATTGTAAGTAGGCGGCGCGGCGCGGCGGTAGGCAGAATAAACGTACGTAAGGAAATGTAGGAAGTTGCGGTAGGTCGTGTCTACCTCAGAACAAGCTGTACTAGTCCTCAGTAAAGATTGCACCATTATTTCACCAGCTTACATCTATTTAACTAACACAAAGTTAAACATGCTTGCCAAATGATAAAGTAAGGGTATCATCTCAACGTCGAAAACTGCGAGTATGTTCATGAACAGTTGTACACAATACGTACGTTTTGAAGATAAACTTTGAGGTGTGCGATAAAAAGTACGTCTAACTAACGTGCCCGTACTATCTGTCATCGCAGTTTTACTGATTTACAGATGACAGATTTTAAACAATCTGCGTCACTCTACTGTTTCCTATTCATTTCAAGGATTTTTCTAGAAAAAACCTTTTACTAACTAGGTAGTAGAAGATTTAGTAATATAAACAATTTATACCGTCACATAAGCTTGAAAAACATTACTTTAAGTAATATTAAATATGTACTAGTTGAATAGAAGCTACAAAATTTATTTATCTTACAAATATTATTATAGCGAGGTCAGCTCCATATGGAAGCTACACTTGACTGGTACACTGGACGCTAGACACGCTACACACGCTACACACAAGTTCATCTTCTGCCTTTTCTACATACAACTTACTTACTATGAAGTACACACAGAATGTACTTCAATAGCTCACGTGGCACGGGGTGGAGGTGACGAGGACTAGCTACGAGGAGGATACCTACAGCGACGTGGCCGCCGCTGCGGTGATGCGGTCGCGTGTTCTTATACTCGTATGTATCTGCACCACGATTGAATACTTCCATCACAAACGCGATACGACGGCTACGAGCGCGAGGGCTTCCTCGAGGGATTATTAATTATAATGTAAATTAGGTAGATGGTAGTAGCACTAGTAGTTAAAAAGATACGATGTCTCTTTTGCTACTCCACACTCAAAAATCAACATAAAAGTCCCATGAACTTACCCATAAAATTATATAGTTATGTACAATCATATTATCATGTATTGCACACACCATACACTCTTCAGTTGTAGCGAAAATACTAGTCACATTCTGTTTACACAACCTTTACAATACACGTGATTCATTACTACCAACAATCCATTATTGTCCCACTGCTGGGCACGGTCTCCTCCTCAGGTATGAAAAGGGTTTAGTCCATCGCACGTTGGCCAAGGCCAAGTCGATAGTGACTGAAAAAAATGTGTGTACATATTATAATCCTGGTACGAGTTAAAGGTTCTCAGACTAATGAAGCCAGTGAAGCAACGATGTTATTACAGTGAGAGGATGAAATTTAATCTTGCTGAATGGGATGAGATTACACAGACAGTCAACACGAGTACCAACCGGGAAGTTTCGGGTTCGGCGCTATTTACCTTCCGAACACGCCCCAAA
>DWQL01001736.1:0-10886 GCA_018231265.1 Noctuana haematospila
CCCCCCCGAGTAGAAATTTCGAAAAAATATTCAATGTACAGAAAAAATATTTCTACAGTCTTATTATAGTATAGATATACGAGTAGTAACACATTACTAACAACGCGTTAAATTTTAGCTAAAATAATATTTGTCTAGACTGTCGAATAACAAAAGCTTAAATTTAAAGTTACTAATGGCAAATATACCAATATATACCTAATTTAATTTTTCAAAATAAAATCTAGTGTTTGAACTATAACTAATCTTGCCAAATAAGGCGCGTACGAGATGTTACTACTGCAAATACTACAGATAGTCACCAATATAAATTGAGCTGTTACAAATGCACTCTCTCTCGCTATACCGCAGAGCGTGATGTGGAGTGTAGGTGTGGGTCAACCTAGACTGGCGCGTGCCGGCCATGCGCGCAGGCAAGCAGTGTGACGTGGCAGGTGTGTGGCTAATGCTATTATTACGAGTATGTTATGTATTTGTATGTGGGTGTGAGCGAGCCAGTGGCACTGTGTGTTTGCAAAATCATTAATCTTTGATTAGTTTTACAGTGTTACCGCATACCATTTTCGTACAGAACAAAAATATTTTTTATTTATTGAAACTTACATTATTTTAAAGTCGTCATTATACGTAGGTACGTAAGTTTATAGGTAGAAATAATTGTGAAAATCGAAGTATAGGATACTTATTGCAGATAAAAAAATTAAGCGGCAGAATTTGCCATATGAAAAACATAATAATATGCGCCTTACCGATACTTAATTAAGTAAAAGTAACGTTGGAAATCTCAACATAATTGAAAACATTGAGTGCGTGATTCATTAGTCATAAATTTTATTCCCTGGGCCTTATTTCGTAGAGGTAAAGAGGCTGAGAAAGGCCGCAATCAACTTTTACTAACCGCGGAGCGTAGCGCCGGCCGCGCGCGACGCCCGCCCGCCGAATCCAGCGCAATTTTCAGCGAACGCTTTCAGTCTCACAGGAATTTTCAAAGCAGTTACACGTTTTGTTTTATTTTTATGTTCAATTACATTTCGTAAAAAACATCGAAACGTTAAAAGTAATTAAGAATCGATCGAGTAATGGATAGCAACCGAGCTACTTTGAATTCTTCTTGTGATATCGTGACGTGACAGTATTGTTTTATTAATATATTTTAATCTTTATTAAAAATCAGTTGTCACATTGGCTAGAGAAGCAAACTTTTGTTCAGTTACTTTTCAAAGTTTTCAATTATGTCGACAATACCTACATAATTATGTTTTTGCTCTTGTGAAATCATCTTTTAAGAGATACGAGTAAAATCGTGAAACACTTCAACATAATTTTGTGGGTTGTTGTGGGTGATCATAATCGTTGGTATAGTTTAAGCGATCTAGTTCTTTAAAAGTGTAGTCGGTATCTACGCATTCGTATCTATAGGTATAGGTATGGTCCTATCATAATAAGTACAGTGATATTTTAGTTCAATGAAATTTTATATATTTTATAGATTGTAATTACCAAGAAATGAGATTTCATAACGTAGTTTCATATTTTTTAGAATCCAATTTCATATTTTTTTAGAAATCGAATCGGTTGTGCTATTATACATGTTTAGTACTAGAAGTTAGTAGTAGTTAGCTCTATAAACTGGAGCAATCTCCCCCAATCCGCATTGGAGCAGCGTGGTGGAGTACCTATGCTCCAGGCCTTCCCCGGTTGTGGGGAGAGACCCGTGCCCAGCAGTGGGACATAAAAGAGGTTGAAGGCAGTTCTATAAAACTAGTTATAATTGACTTTACAGACATTGAAACATATATAATATGAATTATGTGAATGTATTAAAATGCAAAATCAAAAAGTTTAGATTGAAAAGTTAGAGCTAGCTGTCCCGAGGTAATTAATCAATATTTATATATAGGTTACATAGATAATTAACACAAGCATTTTCATATTTCTCTGCTGCGTTACTTGTGAGTTACCTAATAAGTGACATTTTTAGTCCTCAAAATAACTCGCTATCAAACTCATGTTTAATTTATCTATCTATTTTTTGTGAATTAGATATTTACTAGATGACCTACATTTTAAAAATTGTATGTATTTAACGATACAATAAAGTGGTGAACTCGAGCGATGTATGTGTAGCTATTATTAAACTGCTGTTTGTATGCCATCTTAAATTCATTGAGCGAGCACAATCAGCCGCCGCCCACAGCGGGAGACCCACTACCTATGTGTCACCAACTTTGTGACACATTTGTAAGGTTCCGTGATTACCATACTAAACCCCCGCTAAACGTGTTTTTATTATCTTCTAAATCACAAAAAGACGATATCTTTGAAATTTCATTTTCACAAAGTACTGAAAACCGGTAAAATGCGGGTCGCAAATGCAAGAACCGAATTCACACAGGTATAAATTATAGGTAATTATCAAGTAGGTACTTAAGTACCTATACTAATTATAGTGTTCATATTTTGTGAAATGGTGCGGAACCTTTCGTTTGCAAGTCCGACGTGCATTTGACCGATTTTTTTCGTTCCTACTCTATGAAACTTTTCTTTTGAAGTTTTTTCTTCAACAGCGAATTCGGTTTTTGGGTTAAACTTCTTGAATAGAACAGCTTGACTACAATGTTGGGACATCAAGGTGTAGGAGCTTTTGTATGTTTATTGTATGAATGTTCAGTGATGTGCGCCAATAAATACCAATTTGTGGAGGATGCTGCATTGTGGCGGATAATATTGCCTTTTGTTGAGTTTCGATGCTCTTTTGATAACGTCATACTCGTATCATTGGAAATAGAGGCTATTATGTACCAAATTATATAATAGTGGATTTATTGAAAAAGCCACAAGTCTAGAAACGTTTCTAAAAGGTATCTAGTGTAGAAACACTCAATCACGAAAAACCTAAACTCTAAATCCTAGAGCTCACTCTAACAAGTTGCTCGAAAGCAGTTTGATAGAGATACCGACGAAAACCATGTGAGATGTTTTAAATCAACCATTAAATCATACCGTTTATGCTTGTTAGACTACAGTCGTTAATAAAGCCTGATAGAGCTAACTTTAACTACTATAATCTAACAACAGTAGGTAGGTATTTTTTATTTTTTTGTTCACTAATCATTTAACGATAAAACACGCATCAATTCTTATTATAGAATACATACCTTTGTAGTTTATACAACTCCTATAGGTAGGTAAGGTGAAGTACCTTCAAAGATTACCGTCTCAGTGACCCTTCATCCGGTAATTAATAAAAAGTATATAAAATGAACCACCTCTCTCCTCGAGTAACTATTATTCCCCGCTACTGACGGCGGTAGCGCAAACCCATAAATAATATCGCAACAAAAACTTGTACAAACACAATGAACACACAATGGGTAATCCTTCCCAATATTGATATTTGCGGTTATGGCAGTTTAATGGGCACTAATAATCACGCTGCGCCCGCGCACACAATACCTCACCACAGGAGGTACCAGCCATCAACCGTGAAATATCTAAATGAAGGCTACCAAAAAGACTGAATCTCAGCCTTAATGAAATGATAACAAGAATTAAAATCCTTTGAAAGATAAAAACAGACTTGTTATGAGTTCACACTCTTTTGCGCTTCTACAATGTAAATCGCCCTACAGGCTAATTTCAGCTCTATTCTTTAACAATAAAGTTGTTTTTTAAATGTTAGTGTAAAGGCCCCATCGCACCACCAACCGCGAGGTCTCAATAAGCTCGTATGTTAACGTTTTTTTGCCATACATTATGGTCAAAGTATATTAAAATGTAACTGTACACAAAGCGGGCCGATTTGTAGCCAGACTCAGTTTAAGGATGTAGTGAAAAAGCGCTGACATACATAGATTATATTCGAATGGAAGCGACAGTTCAATAAAATAGGATAGTAGGGTAATAATTGTTAGGACAAAATTAAATAATTGTAACTTTCTTTGGTTACACAATACATATTAATATTAAGATGAAATTGTAGCAGTAATAATATTATGCAATACGTTTTAGCAATTAAATAACGCCTCACACTCACAGCCCCACACTAGGATTCTTGCTTGCTTGCATGCTCGTTTGCTAACACGTTAAGAATATACAGATCGAAAAAAATTACGACTATTTTATATATATGTAATTTATCAAACCACTTATAGGAACTCTACATCTCGGAGATAGTATAACCTCACGCCGCCCATTCACGGTTGTTTGGCTGCGACTGTTGTAAGGAAACAGAAAATCTTTGGTGGTTTCGCGACAAATCTCTCATTTCCGGTGAAATGTATCGCTTTTGACACATTGTCGTCTACGACCAATGTAATTGAATACTTTCCAAATCACAAGGGCAGTTAATCAATTCAAAATTGAACCTTATGGCTCATGTAATAAGAGATAATGAGGTTGCGGTGGTG
Organism: Noctuana haematospila; assembly: GCA_018231265.1. NCBI lineage: Eukaryota > Metazoa > Arthropoda > Insecta > Lepidoptera > Hesperiidae > Noctuana > Noctuana haematospila. The sequence continues at coordinate 4,410 of DWQL01001736.1, forward strand.
GAACTAAACCACATAATACAAACAATTAGAGTTATTTGCCGCCCATTGCGGTGACAAATGATATTGCCTGCTTTGTGTAATCGATGCCTCCGCCTTTTGTACTCAACATGTATAATCAAATTGAAAAAATGGCAAATTGAAAAAAATCTTGATACTCGTAAGTTTTTATGTAACTTTAAAATAATCTTCGTCTGAAACTTTATAAAGATAAATAAGCCAAAGAAGAACTAAGTATTACAAATTTTCTATGCATTTATATAGCAAAATATATTTTGGATATCTAAAAAAATATTTGTTGCTTTTTAATTGGATGTCGCCTTATATCATTACCTAGTAGGTAGATAGTACAACATCGAACATTTAATATTTTAATCTTAGAAATCTTAAAAAGATATTCTCAAAATGACTAAAAAATTATCTTTCAAGATTAACACAAGAGGATAACAAGTCAGGAAATCGAGTTGTGGGTTTACTCCGAAACGTATCGATTTAAGCCGAGCCTGAAAGAAAGTATCGTACAGAAGCGATTGCAATCTTTTGTCACCATAATCCTTTCGCCCACCCACTGCGACAGTTTACCTCAAACTGAACCTTATCTCTATAGATATAAAGGATATAAATAATAGCGCGTGAGGATACACGGTCGATTGCGTATAAACGCAGTCTAAATATTTATAGCAATTAGCTGGGAACCGCTATCCCACAATCACATTTACAACTTGTCGGTATCTGTGAAGTCTATACAATCAATGAGTACAATGAGTAAATCAAAATTTAGTTATAGCCTGTAGAAACGCTGGACGGTCGGTAGGCCATTTCCTTGGGAGAAAATATTGTGTCGCAATGTAACAGATAGGTTCGAAGAGATGCTAATGATGGCTAAAAATGTTTTTATCAAGTAACTAATTAACATAGATACCACAGAGCAAAAAAGTTCGTGTTTGGAAAGAAATTGAATTTAATTGTTTCAGTAATAATAATTAATATTAAACACTAATGTTTACGTATACACGTACGTATAACGTCTATTATAAAATAGAATAGATAGTATGTTTCTTTACACGTCATATTCACTGTACGTATTCATTTTGTAATCTTGTCGTTGTTGATCAAACGAGTCATTTACAATGTAATATCGTAGTTGAATAAAAAAATTATTGTAATTTATTACGAAAGAAGTAGTGAGGACTAATAGTTGTTTGTTGAAGTGTGAAATAGTAAACAGGAAGTGACAGCCAGGCGGCTTCCGTTTGTGCGTAATATTGTTAACAATGTTATGGGAATATCGTTATGTTAGGGGTTAAATTCTGTTTTCAAATGGGTAGCGAAGCAGGCTGGCTTTTCTTTCATCACGTGTATTTTAATGGACGATAGTAAAAAAACCGTGTAATGAAAAACTTATCCTACATGTTAGTTTTCTATTTAACCTTAAAATAATGGTATACCTTTTCAGTGTTCACCTCGAGTGAATAAACTATCTTTGATATTAGAGGGGTTTTTTAACTTAACCTTGTTTGAAATCCGCACTGAGCCGGAAATAGCATACCTATACGAGTAGTTTCTTTAACAAGTAGTAGGCTCTGCTGTCCACAGGAAGTTTTCTCGCCACACCTTGACCGTTGTTTAAGATTGGCAACATTTCACTGTCAGTACGCAGTCAAATATGAGGCAACCTTAGAACTCGGAAGTAGCAGACAGTGCATTCAAATATGGTCATCTGTTTATACGAGTATGTAGCAAGCGGTTGTCCATTATAAATTGTGCAACAGTGATTGTATTGTACATAAAAATTCAAAGAAAAAAGTAATGGGAAGTACATAAAGGTTTAATAGAACTCCCCGTCGGACAGCTTGAGCGCGTACAGATGCAGCGAACGAAACTCGCAGTACTGGTTGGTGCACCAGCCAGCGTGGCCGTCGGAGCAGCGGCACGAGTCGCACTCGTCCATGTACTTCTCCCCCGGGACGCACTTGAAGAACGGGTTCTTTATCACTGGATTCAATTATACAAAAACTTTAGCACATCTAACACAAAAAAGTCATTAAACTAAGTTAAATCAACTAAAAGTCGCGAATACGACGTTATGCGCATGTTGCCTTATAGGCAGGGCCGTGTAGGAAACATGCAAGCAATAAAGAAGGTATGCACTGAAATTCCAAGGTACTATCTTAGTCAGTCATAACAAAACAAATACATCATCTGTGAAAATTTCAACTGTCTAACTATCACGGTTCATGAGATACGGCCTGGTGACAGACAAACGGACGGACAGCGGAGTCTTAGTAATAGGGTCCCTTCGGGTATGGACCGCTAATAAAGTAATTCGTCCGTGGCCTACCAGTGCACCGCAGGCAAGGCGTGCTGCGCTCGCACAGCGCGGTCACGGTGGGCTCGCAGTACACGCAGGAGGGCATGGCGCGGCACGCGCCCGAGTCCTGCGCCTCGCACAGCAGGCAGTTGCGGTTCTCCGGGACCATGCTGGCCGCCGTCTCCTCCTCCCAGTACTGGTGTGGGGGCTTCGGCTTCACGAACTGGGACACCACGTATCTGGGGTGGGTTAATTTGGTTTCTTTGATGAAAGAGACGAAAACAAAAATGTTTATTTACTCAAATATGACTCCATGTTTCTATAATGTAAATGTGCCTAGGTATATCGTTATTGATTTTGTGCCATATCCCAGCCACAAGTCTGTTTCTCAGTCATTGAAACAAAAATAACCTGGAAGTCCGTAATCCTTTATTGGAGTGAACCATTTAGGTCAGCGTGGCGAGATTAATTAATTTATTATTATAGTTTAAATAGGTATTAGTTAAAATATTTCTTTACTATCTAATCTAGATCAAATAGTTACAGAACAAAATTTCTTTATATTTAATTTTCTCAACAGTTTTTAGTTGAGTTATACTCACGCTTGCGAGGCAGGCCGGTATATGGGCGGCGAGTGCTCCCCGCTGCCGCCCACCGAACTCAGCGTGCCGGCCATCGGCGTGCCGCGCCGAGGCTCTGCAGGTTATTAAATTGTTTAAACTCTTATAAATACAACAACAGAAGAGGATCTAACGCTAAAAGTATTGTCAGTCTACCTTTTGAAGTCAGTTAGCAATCAACGGAGATAGTAACAAAAATAAATAAATATAATTTCATGTCCCAAAACTCCGCCGAGGCAAAATCACGTACGACTTACTCACAAGCCGAAAAGCGTAAAATTTTTAAAATTAAGTAATTAGTGTCTGTATGTTTTAAACTTAACGCTCATTTTAATGTCATCCATCGTTTCTATGATCCTTAGAAATGTCCTGAAATTCAAAATCCTGTATCTAGCAACCCTACTTCTACTTCTTAAGCATGCAAAGTGACAAATTTTGCAGACATCAAAATTCTAAATGTACTCGTAGATAACTCAGTCGCTAAACTTACCATCGCCATAGGCTGTTATAAGTGGAAGCTGAATTAAAACGCATGCAAATATAAATTTTCGCTGAATCATGACCCGCGCGAGAACTAGTACCAATATCCCGTCGTATCACTAACGTTGTAACTTGTGTCGACTCTACGTAGAACCGTGCGTTCGCTAATTGATCGTAGCGTCAATTAAACTCGGATTGGTTAATTGGCACCGGTTATACAGGCTGATTTTCACTTGAAATCTGTTTTACAGTGTTCGTAAAAATATCGAGATGTTTCAAAGTAAGAGGAGATGTTGTTTTACTTTTAATTCTAGATGTAGAGTGATATATCCTTATGTTCATTTTTAAACTTAATTATAAAGTTTTGTGAATTTTTTTTATTGTTTCAAGAAGCTTTAGGCTGGAAAAGTAACAAGAAAAATCTACGAATATTAAAACGGAACTAAACATTTAATGCAATTTCATCATTTATTTTAAAATTCTCGTATTTAAAGTCATAAAAATTTTAATTTCAAGTACAAACAAAACTAAGTTCTTTTAACATTTATTTTAGTGCTTGTAGTAAAGTAGCTTGTACAAAACAGATTACTAAATATTTTTATCCATTAAAGTATTGTCTTGTCTTCCGAAATGGTGTCGCAATACTTAAAAATATCAACCCATATGTTGAAACGTATCAAAGCCTCCAATTAGAGCACTTTTTACAATACGTAAAACGGTTTTAACGACCTGCACGATACATACTATTCCACTAAAGTTCGAATTAGGCTCATCCTGGGGAAGTTTTAAATCAATCCACGATTTAAATGATTATTATTATATGTTTTAACAGCTCACTCACACGCATTAACGCAAATCGACTCATTTATCACAAAATGAAGTTTGATTGTGATAAAGAATACAATTATGCAGCAACATAATGATAACGCCGATAACGTACTCAGAACATAATGAAATGTTATTGATTACATGCAATACCCAGTTAACGAGTGTTGAGCACCAGATAAGAGGCTTTTGTAAATTGATCGCGCTGTACACGCGTAGGTAGCACGAGTATACTCGTATGTACTTCATGTAGGTAGGTAATGCTTCATGATAGGTATTGTGATCATTAATGTTATAGCCCGTAAAATATAAAGAGAAAGATGATTTGAAAATCTGTCGCTCCTCTTCCATATTGTAATGCCTTAAAAGGTACAAGTGTCAGTTAAGTACTGGAATACCCAAGTATGATGTGTACCAGATAGGGCAGCTGTTAATACGACACCCCATTATGCCCGGTGCGCTCAGTGTGTGCAAGTGTTTGGGTAAACAGAGCTTTATCTCGCGCGTGCCGGTATGATTGGCGATTACACGGCGATCCATCATTCTGTGTAGCTGCTGATTTCCTAGAGAGTTCCAACTCGTACTACAACATGACTGGAGCAACCTTCAATCATAGTGTAAGATAATCCATTGATATTCCATTGATCTACTGATTGAAATTCTCTAGTTGTTTTACTAATTTTGTGGTTATCTTTGGGTATCTCAGTAGTAGTTGCCCAAACGCAAATTAAGATGTCATGTAGCAAGACAGCTACAGGATCATAAATTCATAATACGAACTTAATACCAACTCAGTATGCACAGCTGATGTCAATCAAATCTTTTCGGGACACTAGTATAATATAATATGAATCTGAGGGCTTTCATAGCGCGCTCCGCTCAATCACGGCGTCAACAAGACAGCTCCCGCCCAATCCGCGGGTTAATTGTAAATGTTTTGCAATTCACATCAGCACCGAGACCAGCCGGCAACCTATACATCAAATATCTATTATTTATGTAAAACATAAGCAAACAAATTAGTAACTGAGTTGATTTTCTTTGTACCCAACATGTCATTATTTTGTGATTCTGTTTCTAGCTTTATTTCTAAAATAAATAGATTCAATTTTTTCATTGTAACCTCACCTTTCAGGCTTTACATTTCTAACTTGTAACTAAAGATTTTTCAATTTTTATAGTGATTGCATGATTGTAGGAAGCGGAAACAGCGCCGCTCTCATAAGAAGTCATCTATTTATTCATTTGTTTTTTAAAGTTAATTTTTAAACACCCCTTCCGCTGGCGATAAGTCTCGTAGTAAAGTCTTGCTTTCCTTTCCTACCAAAAATCACCTCTAATTTTTTGGTACAAAATATCTTAGAATTTTTCGGCATTTGTTTTTAAAACAGACTGATTTAGAGGCAAAAATAATTAACGATATGTCTGTCTGCAAGTTGCAACCCTTTTGACGGCCCACTGCTGGGCACGGTTTTTTTCAAGTGACATTTTGTGATTTTTGCGAATCTCACAATATTTTACTTACGTGCAAGATGTCTACCGGTTTATTCCTGAAACGCAAATGCTATTTCCCATTGACCATTTTTCTTCTCCATATTATCCATAGCGACTCTTGCTTAGGGTCGCGACTTTCAATTGCGTTAGCGGTTAGGATTGAAAAAGCTTCATTAAACCCGCCGGCAAACACCCGCGGCTGCTACCTGCTACCGGTACCCACTAATACCCATAGACTCGACCGGGGTTCGCTTTGAATGAAAATACGGGTTAGAACGTTAAATGGTTCATCAATTCAATACAATTTGAGTTGTATTTATTAACATACATAATAATAAAACATAAAGGTCTTTAAGTAAAATTTATATGCTTGCAACCTTCCCTACATCCACAGCCGGGGAAGCATTACCTACCACCATACTCCATCATGATGCTTCAATGCGGATTGGTGCATAGTATTAAATTTATATGATTTAAGTAATTCCATTGTCATTAAAAGATATAACCGCTCCTATAAGAGTCACCATCTGCAGTATGGGGCCGGTATCCGGGCGTTCCCTGCACACACCTGAACCAGATTTCTATAGACACCGGTAACTCCCCACAAGTCGCTGAATAAACTAATAAATGTACGAGTCGCCGATGAAATTATCCTTGTAACAGCGGCTTATGAATGGAATCAATACGCGATCATCGCAATAAAAGCTCCAGATGTTTGCTCTCCCCCCCCCCGGGGCCGCCCGCGCCCCC
>DWQL01001737.1:0-10886 GCA_018231265.1 Noctuana haematospila
GTCGCGAAATAAGTCTTGTATCGAGTTCTTGTGTTTCGGTTGTGGAGGTGTAAATGCCCGAGACAAGTCTTTATTTAAACGCACTGAGTTTGTCTCTATTTAAAGGTTTAATATGAATTATAGAGCAAGGTCGTAGAGATAATTTCAGGATGCTGCAATGCTAGTTTGTTATAAAAAAGTAATTTTGATACATCAGAAATAATTTTGTATACCTACCTACAGCTTTTAAAACACAATTAGTTGAACAATAAAAATGAACGACATGTCATGTCGATATCAGTGTATAGGTACCAATTGAAAGTAAATTGTCAATTTTTTTTAAAGGAATTAAAAAAGTAGGAATCAAAAATGTTATTTAGTCGACAATATGATTCGAATTATAAAATATTTATACGGTATTTAAATTACAAAAAATGTATACGTTACTTAATGCCTTTAAATTAATTGTGCCACACAATCACCACACCGCAGTATGTAGTTTAGATACTTGCTAATGCTTAATATGCGTTATACTAGATTTCATGAACTAATAATAATAATAGAGTGAAATGCTAATATTTATATAATGTAAATTAACTTACGATGTAAAATTTTTGGTCATATAGTCACCGTTGTGTCATCCAGACATTAGTAATTAATCGTTAGTTAGTGAAATCCTGAAAACCTTATTTAGTTGTAATTAGTTAAGTTCTGGTATAATGAATGACAAGTAATTTCTACCAATTAATTGTGTAACGAAATCACATATAAGTTGTGATTGTAAAGAAAACTTTTTCATTCTACAACAAGGACTCGTAAACACAAGAACTTTTCTGTCGTGAAATATATTTGTGAACCCCTAAAGGTAAGTGCTATTTTATAATCTGTCTATTAAAACGCTAACGCTGACTGGCATAACATAGTCTAAACCAGTCTAAATTATTGAAAATTCGGGTGAATTATTTGGGTAAATAGGAGGCAAAGTTTGTAATGGCGCTGGATTCAGGAAAATCTCTACCGAATTAAGAAGTTTTTAAGTGGAATTTGCAATTTTAATGCATTTTTAATTATACAAAACATATGTCTAGTATGTTAAGTGTATGTAAAAGTATTTTCTTGATTTTCAGATCTAAAAATTACAGAAGTATAATAAAAGTGTCTTTTTTGCAGATGTTCGGCAAAATTATTGTCGTGCTTTGCGTTGTTTTAGGAACAGCAAGTTCAGAACCTATTCGAAGATCCATTATACTTCCAAATGTAAGTTAAACATAAACAATTTTTATTTATGTCATAATTCATAAGTGTCATAAGTCATGTTTCGAAGTACACCTGTTATCATTTAGTACCTAAGTGTTTAAAAAATATCAAGCTATTGTACTTTTAATTATTCCAAGCACTCCATATTGTATTTAATTTCAGGATTTATCAACACTTCTTAGCAGTAAAGCAGAATTATTGGAAATAGCAACAAAACCAGAAATAATTACGTCTATTAAACATATATTCAAGAGTATCATCGGTTACAAAATTGTATGTATAAATATTTACGTCTGCATTGTCAACTATTGATTTACTTGTATGAAGCAGCTTTGAAAGAGGTTGCCTTCGTTAAAACATTTAAAAGTAGAAGGGGTAGGCACTTACTGACAAAAAGATGCATAATAATATATGATGTCTTAGAATATTGCAAGCCAAACCAAATCTAACTAATTAATAACTGTAAATAGGAAATATATAATGTTTTTTTAAAGTTTATGTGACTCCGCTTTACCATACGAGTAAGTAGGTACCTACTTTTAAATTTTGACCGGTTCCTATTTGTAATAAACACTTAATATAATCACATCTTTGCTTGTTTTAGATCAAGTTCTTTGATATTGATAACATATATTTGTAAATAGTCAATCATAGATATTTGTAATTTTTTTTCAGACAGCGCTCTCAATCGCGGTAAAGATCGTGAATTGGCTAGCTTCAAACTTCATTGGAATTGCTATTGGTGGAATTGTAGCTCTCGGAGTCTGCAAAATCACCGGCAAATGTAGTCTGAACTACGACCAGTCTTTCTCCAAGCTGTGTTCCTTTATCACCCCTGAACGTATGGAGATGGCGCAGAATCTACTCATGAATGCTATAAGCAGATTTGGCCAAGAAGATGAGGAGGAATATATGGAATTTGAGTGAAATTTACTCATTGTTTTGTAGATTGGATTTGTTTTATTCTATTTATTTAAATTAAATTAGTGTACAGTTCATTTAGGAGTTTTAATTCAATTGATTGCTGCATTGCTATATTTTATAGATAGGTATAGGTACCTAAAAGATTCAATATGTAATTTCACTGTTATTTTGATGAGTAAGTAGATACTCGTATAGTGATAGTTTTTATACATTTCCACTGTGTGAGGTTTTTTGCTCCCGACAAAAGAAAAAGAGAGAGCCTGTTAAAACAAAAGAAAGATAGTAACAATACGGCTGCACTTTATCATGAAAGTAAAAGGTAAAATTTATTATGACAAATATTAAAGTAGGTATAGTTTAAAAAACTTTGAATTGAAGATAGGAAAAATTCTCCTTTATATACTATAATTAAGCGATAAAATCGATTTCTTATAATATAGCGGAACGAATAAATTAACAAATTACATTCTTTAAAAAACACTTATGAGTATAAAATATGTATTTTACTGAAGTGCAGGTGATTTTGAAGACTTTAAGTTTTATATTTAATTGACGTATTCGGATTTCACACCAGCAATTCATTCTATTATCTTCATACGGGTAGTGACACATCGCGCTCATCGCATTAATGAGGTGATGAGTAACTTGAACATGCAACTGTGTCACTCTTTGAAATACAAAATGTGTCATGTTCACATATACACAACTAGTGTTACATAAGTTTGCACAGGTGTTATTTAAAATATTGCTAAGTTACGAGTAGGTAAGGATGTGTAGCTCAATTCAGGTCTCTTGCTCCCAAGAGTTCAGGTTCAATCCTAGGCTGCATCTTTAAAATTGTAAAGTTATGCGCTTGGTTTAATTATATAAGTAATTAAACCTGTTTTCCTAATAATTCTTCGTTACATTCTGCGAATGAAACGGCATGTGAAAGTCAAACATAGTCAAAATTCTAAACCCATGCGTTCACCAACGCGCACTTTGGCTAATAATGGATTATGTTATGGCCTAAGCCTTTTTCAACTCAGTTTAACTCTGTTCAGCCACGAAGTTAAGGGACAACAGTGAGATGTCAATTCAGCTTTCACATTAATAGCACTAAGGTAGCAATTACTTTACAACAATTTACAACAATCACTAAGGTAGCAAAAACTTTACAACAATAATATTTACAAAATATAGAGCACATAAATATCTTCAAGTCTCATAAATGAATGCGAATATCAAGTGGCCTTTATTATGTTATATTCAGGCTGTCCATAACGAACCAATGACAGTACCATAACTGTCTCATTGTATATGAATACATGATGAGGAATATAATATCCGGTCAATGTAACGTTCCAGCGGGCGATGTGTCATTGTCGCCTTATCTTGTAAGCATAGTGATTACATTTATGTTTTACTAAATGTTTGTGCCAGTTGCATTTCGCACTCACTTTGAGGTGTACATTCTTATCACTCAGCGTCATCGGGCGCGAGAGCATTTTTAATTGGAAACGTGCGACCTTTATCTAGATTTTATCTTAGCACCGAAGCAGAAAACTACATCAGTGTATAGATAACCAGTCATACATGAGATCAGCTGCGCGAAGGACACAACATGGGTAATTCGAAAAGTAGAAAAGTGAAAATAAGCGAAAGTGGAACACCTAAGGAAGAGGGAACGAGGGAGAGAATCAATTCAATAAAAACTGATCCTGCTGATGCAAATTCTGGGAAAGGTGGTGACTTGGATTCTAGTCGAGCAGAAGAGAAGAACAATGATAATGCTAGCAGTGCGTCAACGGTGGAAGTGTTAGACGAAAAGTGACATGTGGCAGTTGTACCTATAACCTATAGATAGGAACTTTACGATTATCTCAAGTAACTAATTTCGGTTGTATTTTTTATATTAATATTAATAATATTGTTATTCCTTGATTAAGACTGTTGTATATACAATTATATAGCAATGTGAATACTAAGCTTTTTGTGTATTTGTTTTTTTCCTTATCATTTTATCGGAAATTGTTAACAATTGTTATCTTAGATTACGGAATTCTTTCAAAAATTCTACGATAAAGGTTACGCTGCTTATGATTATGCTGTTCTGTTTATTTAGATGTTTTCATTAGAAACATGGAAACTAACAGTAAAAAATACTTTACCAGTAAATAATAAATTAATTAAAAGAAAAAGAGAGAAAAAGAAAAACCTACAACCTACGTTGATATCTCACTAAAAGTATATTTGATGTACGGTTGGGATCAAATGTTATCATACAAAATGACTCATGCTAGAGATATGACACGAATTACAACAGATTCGTTACAGATTTTCATTGCACTATTTCTACGAAGAATAAGAAACACTGTAATTAAGAAATAATGAAAGATATATATATATATATGCCTCTATGTAGGTATGAAATACTTTATTGCACATAAATAATAATACATTCGTACGTTGTAAAGTAGTAGTTTAAAGCTTATTTTCTTAAAACCAACCTTTACCTACTGGCTAACAGGTCAATTTCGGGCATCCTGGTTTTGAATTGGATTGCTCTCTGAAACATGCATAAAATAATTGTCGCCTATACCTATTTCAATTACCCCGTTAGGCAGCTAATCGACCTCCTATATAATAGAGAGTCTAATAGTAAGGCCTTGAATGAAAATTGTATGTGACATTACACAAATACAGGCTATTATGGCATTCACGTGTACCATGGCAATTTAGCGCAAATGGATTTCGCATTTAATTCCAGGTAATGGTGTTGGTTGGATAGATTATACTCGAATATTAGGTAGATACTGTTTGATTGTATGACAGAACTAAAAAATAGAAAATAATTTTTTAAAAGTTAGTTCATTTTTAATTTTTTATTCATAGCTATTCACATAATTAAATGTTGAAAATAAAAAGTTATTTGTAAATTAGTAAATCTCAATTCGACTGTATTGTTTTATGGCTATTACCTCATAACTTTTCACACAGTCGTGAACGGATTTGAATTATTCTTTTTTATTTGAAATCTAATGCTACCCGTTTGGTCCAATTTTAATTTGGTCCAGTTCTGATAACGGTATCCCTGAGAGTCTAAGTATAAGTCTTAAATTTAAGTATGTGCGCGACAACTTTGAAGTCGGTATTTTTCGTAACGCGATTTATAATAATATATGTCGGAAATTTCGCACGAATATAGAACATTTCCTAGTGCCATTCCAAGGAACAAAAATTTTGAAATAAAGTAGTCATTTAAGAAGAACTTATTCATTATAAGAAGTGACTGGCGATTCTAACCGATCCGCCTAGCGAGCGTTACTATGGTGTTCATAATAACAACAATGCGACAACAATTTGTGACGGAATAGCTTCCATGGATATAAATCAGTGGCCATCATTACTTCTCTGGTTGCCGACTTGTCGGTTATTTACTTACTGCGTATAGCAAAATTGATTTGGTGTTTAATTCGAATTCGTTTGCAGTTAAATATTTATTTCATACGACCCACCATTCCAATTTACGGCGGCAATACTTAATTGAATAAACGTGTATTTTAAAACTAGTGACATATAAAACAGTTTAACAGTTCCTATAACTAGTTTAGGTATAAGTGCCATTTTTAAAATTTCTTCTTTGCAAATATTAGCATAAAAAACGATTTTAATTAACTTGATAGTAGGTATTTATTTTAAAAAGGAAACCTGGGGCAATGTATGGACAAAACATCAATAGAAAAATTACATTTAGCTAAGTGAGTTCGAAAGATATCATCTGGGCACTATATAACCTTTCTTTGTCATATGAAAGTTTATGTTATCTCTTGTTTTGTCGTTTCTTTATAAATTGTTTATTCTCACACCTACTCGTACGTTGACTCAGAGATTACTATTATTTTTAAATAAACTTATTATTGTTTTGTTTGCAATTTTGGCATGGAAAGTTGTTTTGTGTTTATTAATTTTTAATCTTATGTAACACGTACCTACTATAATTATGTGTCACGATCCTTTATAATAATTTTGAATAATTCTTGTTTTGAATTATAAGAAATTTGAATTGAATTAGTAGTTTAAAATATACCCAACATTTCGAACAATGTTACGTAAGCGAAATAATGTGGTAGTAATAATGCTATTGTGCTTGATAAGGTAAGTTCAAATAAGTAGTGTAATACAATACTACAAAACTAACCCTTATACTTACTTTATCTATTGTATTGTATTATATATCTCAACTCAAAATACTCATGCAAAAATCGAAATAGTCTTAAATCACTAGTAATAAAATATGGTTAACGTATATCAACTCGAAATTTTCTTCAAGCTTTATAACCTAAGTTAGTGCTATACCTAAACGTAACGAAAGTAAAGTCAATCCATCCATCCGTACAACGTTCAGAAGGCCGATCGAGGTCATTTTTGAACATAGGCTTTTCTTACATTGGCTGTATTGGAAAGAGTATCAAATCGGTTTTTGAGCGGTTTCCCGCAATTTTTTTACTAGCAATCGGGCGACCTATGCTTCTTTAGCCTAGACGCGGTCCGTATTCGAAGACACCTTTAAAATTAAATGTAGCAACATTCATATATATAACTACCTACTCGTCTTTTGTCATTAGCAATGCGGCTGCACGATCCAAAAGCAGCAGGATGCCGAGCCAGCCCATCAAGATGTACTACCTGCCACCCTCGCCACCTTGCCGGTCAGTTCTAATGACGGCCAGGGTCTTGGGGATTGACTTGGAACTTATCCTCACTAACATCATGGAGGGTCAGCATATGACTCCTGAGTTTTTGAAGGTAATTTTGAAAGTTAGTTGGTTATACGAGTAGATTAGTAGATTTTTATATCGGTAGATAAGTAAAACAGTCAAAATATATTCTTATTTTCATCTTCAGAATTGTCTATGAAAAGTTAACGAATAATTACTTTCCCACAATTTTTTGACTAAAATGTAACAATAAAATTGATGCATGGTGGAAATTTATTCGCAATAACTGTAATGGAGTGACCAATACCAACTGTAATAGAATAATTATGAATTTTTTAATCTTTACAGATGAACCCTCAACACACGATACCGACAATGGATGATAGTGGATTCATATTATGGGAAAGGTCTGGTTACCTACCATTTAATACCGTTTAATGAAGGCTCTTAAGTGAAAGTTATAAAAATCAATGGACATATCGGTTTAAGGACAATTTTGGCACATGATTAACCGGGACAAAAATTGGCGGAAAAAACTCTACTTTAAAATTAAGTGTGTAGTTACATTATACCGTATGCAGTGAAGCTTTAGCCCTACACACGAAAGTGATCACACGTGACAGCGAATCATTCTTACCACCATAATTTTATCGATTAATATTGTGTCTCTCAAAGATGACAAGGTTTAAGCAATTTCTTCTTACCAATGAAGTACTCCATCGTACACGTTAAAAATTCTCTATTTTTCAACAGTCGTGCCATCCAGGCTTACTTGGTGAACGCATATGGCCGTGATGATACTCTCTACCCGAAGAATCCACGTCAGCGTGCTCTGGTCGACCAGCGCCTGCAATTTGACGTGGGAACCTTGTTTGCGCGATATTTCGCCCTCTATGTAAGTATAATGTTGTCTTTGAATTAAATATTGTTTATACAAATAATATTCCTCCTCTCCCACATTATTATTTTTAGAACACTATTCGTTTAGTAATATAACACAGTAATATTTAATTTCTACTCTCAGAATTTAATCGAACTAATCATACCATAAGTACACACTTTTGTGTATCACTATGACAACTTATGGTATCAACTCTTATGGTATCTTTTGAATTGGTGAGTAGGTATCGATGTTTTTCTCGTTTTACAGGGCCCAATGTTATTCCACGGCGAGGGTTACAATGAAGAAAAGGCAGAGAAGCTGAACGAAGCACTTGGGTGGCTAAACAGCATGTTGGAAGGTCGAGCCTTTGTAGCAGGAGACAATCTCACCATAGCTGATATCTCTATTGTCGTCACACTAACTAATGTAGATGTAAGTTTAGTGCAAACTTGATTTTCATTTCTGTGTAAAGGCACGACACCTCAGATCCACCATAAGTCATAAGGCCAAGAGTAGGTACTTCACTTACCTACCACTTGGTTTCAACATCCATTGATGGCCATATTAGTCTAAAATTTACAAAAGGTCAATTTTATGTAAAATTTCAATAAAGTCAAATTGGGTTTAAATTTTAATGTAGTAAACTACTTGAAATTTGAAACGAACCCACTAAAATATGACCTCAAAGATCTATCGGGCAACATGTGATTTCATCCGATATGACAAACGCTATTGCAGTACCGGAAATATCACTTGAGTTAATTACGTCTGATGACATATCATATTACTGTAGTCTGTACATGAGTCTGATTCGTCCATACATTTTGATTTAGATTTGTTAAAATAATACTCGTAAATGATCATTGGATAATCATAAATTAATTAATTGCATTAAAAATATAATCATGCTATGTACCTACTGCAAGTAAGTAGTTCCAGGTAAAGCTGTAACTTTAGTATCTATTGTTTAGTTACCAATAAATTATGCGTGCTAGTTAGGTAAACTGGTCACAATTCAATTAGAGGTGAAGTAAAAGGCTAAGTGAAAGAGGTTGCCAAAATATTATATACTCTTCGATCACTAAGTAATTTACTCGTAGCACGATTTCGTATTTTCAAAAAAATTATTTCAAGGATTTTAGTTTCAGACCAAATCAATCAGCCACCTAAGGCCCGAGTTTTACATAATAGTAAATGCAAAATTATATCATGCTTAACGTAATTATGTAATTTATTGATTTCAGGCATTCGGTTACGACTTCAGCGCTCACGACAACGTTACTAAATGGTTCGACAGAACAAAGAAAGCCTTAGAGCCCTATGGGTATGTTGATATCGATCAAGAGGGCGCTAAAATACTTGCCTCATTTCTGAAGAAAGATTAATTTTGAGAGAAGAAAATAAAAAGCAAGCCCTAAAAATTAAATTAAAAGAAAGGGGATTTATTTACCTATTTCCCTACTAACGGAAATTAAGCTATACGCAATGTAGATTTAAGACAGTTTAAATTAAAAGAATCCTTAGAACAAAAGTAACGTTTTAATAACACTAGCAAAATAACTGTAGAAATTGTTAGAATGTCAAGCAATAACAATAAAAATGTTTGCCAAACAGTATGGCTTATTATTTTCCTTATCGATTCTGAACAGAGTGTTATGGAATCTGGCGCTGGTACTGCGTGTAGCAAAGTAGGATTACATTTCGATCTATTATATGAAACCAGCGACGATCTAGCTTGTTTAGTAAGAGGACGACAATGATTTAATTAAATTATAAATTTATCCTAACTATTCAGGTTCTTTAAATAGAATATTGTCTTAATTAGGTACATTAACAATAACACCTTTTTAGGAGATACCTATTATATTAATTGTATTTTATTTAGGTCCATCAATTTTAATTAATGTTGTTTAAAATATAGTCTAGTTTTATTCCGTGTTTACAAAAATAGAAGTGATTACACGTCCAGTCTTATGAGAACATCCTGCGGTTAAAACGAGGCATTATAAACACAATAAAGCGCTTGCGCTCAGACCGAGTCAAGTGGAGGTGCACATCGTTTTCAAAACAAAACTGATGCCCAATTGTTCCAGTTTGAAAAATCCACTACAAAACGATCAAACAGTGCGTAGTATCACAAACAACGAGGGAATAATGTAATGGAACTTGGTACAGTACTGAGTGGTAGTCTCGACGCGCCCAGACGTTCATTGCTGTAAAGTGAAAACATTTCATTGAAACGAAGCGTTGAAAATGTAGTGGGTGAATTGATTTCGTGAATATTAATTGTGATTTATTTAAACAACGATGCTGCTGGTCGTGGGTATTATTTATCTTTTCATATTTAATCTCTCACGCATGTTTATAATATTAAATTAGATTACCATTACATACAAAACTTTTAAATAGTTTTATTAAGATTTCAGAGCTGACGTCTGGATAGATCCAGGGCTCTGATATCAAGGGTGTGGGACAAGATATTAAGAAAACATATATCTATTTACTATTACGTTTGTTAGTTAATTAATTTAAAAACTTACTTAGTACTTTACTTAGGCACTTAGATACAAATTTACTATATTCCTAAAGTGGTTGAATACGTAACCTGATTTATAGTATTTCTCTTACTGGGATAGGTGATTGGATTTAGATGATTGATTAAGGTTCTTTAGACATGAAAAGCCTTGCAATGTCAATCGATATCATATAATATGGTGTCTAAAAAAACATCCAGTTGAATTAAAAATTATACAATAGGCCACATGCACGTAGAAGGACGCGTTCATTATTTAATAACTACGATTGTCCCATTGTATCTGTGTATTCACACGACATCCTGAGCATTTGAATGAAACGTTGTGCCAGGTTTATTGCGTATCATGTATCTGTTGTAAATTAGTGTTATTATAACATTAACGTAGTTAAAATATACGGCCTCTTGTCTAAGGAACAAGACAATGAAACTACCAGCTGTGGTTATTTAATCTTTTGTGTTACCATTTACAGCAAATATTATTCGTCGCAATAGCGGTAGACGGTTTCCACTCTATCCAATATCCACCGAATCCTACATCAGAAATGTCAACAGATGACAAAATCGTTAAAGTAAATCAAACCTTAGACCAGTCAGACGAAAGCGGTCA
>DWQL01001738.1:0-10886 GCA_018231265.1 Noctuana haematospila
GTAACATTCCATAAATGATAATTGCATATATTTAAAAAAACGGGAACAAACGTAAGCGATCAACCTACAACATGAATCATCACTACTCAATATTACTATACTCGTAGAATGTACATTCAATTAACGCCAAGGTATTGGCAATATCAATTTGTGATTTAAGGAACAATCCAGTATTGCCCTCTTTGAAACCATTGTTCCAGGCAAACTATTCAAACTGATATTGAATTTAAACAGACTTTCTTTATATTCTGAAATAGGTGAATAAAAAATATTTTGTAACGTAAGGGGATAAAAATTCGACCCGCCTGCATTACCGACACGATACATGTTTTAAAGTTAAGACTAATCATAATATTGTCAATTGTGATTTATTTTTAATTGTCAATTAAGAATCTAATAAAAAATAGATAATATGTATTGTATAGAAGAATAGAAGATGATAGAAGATTAACGAAAAAAAATGGCGGTTTTATTCGCAACTTACGAGTAACTTTGCCAATCAACGACCACCGCACATGTACCAGTCATCATACAATTCTCCTCATGAATTTAAATTAATGTCTGGATGCCTAGCATATAGTTTCGGTCTTATGGGACGCGAACGAATAAGGTAGTTTCACAATTTGTTTTATTCGCCTATAGATTAGAGACCGCCGGTTTCCGAAAGACAACAAACACAAAAATCAACTGCCTATCTTCTGTCAAATGTCTGTTGAATTTCAGAAAGCATGTTTGTCTTCTTTGATTCGATTATTAGATAAGATAACAGAGATGTCAAATGTTTCGTAGAGAATCGTCGAGAATGCTATGTTTCAGAAACTCATATTGATTTGACAGAGCTACTAACTTACTATTTACCAAACACTATTCGACTGTATAATAGTCCTGGGAAACATCGATTATTATCAGAATATTAAACGTTTCTTTTCTGGATTTCAATTTGATTTATGTGCTCTCTAAACTAATTGCTTAGAATGAAACGCAAGACTGTAATATAAAACGATGTTTCAATATTTTTATTTTAGTGACCAGCGGCCTTAATATATCTTCGATTTTTTTTACTACGGATTTCTATACTTTCCAAGCAGTTGCTGTTAAATTAGGTCTTGTAATGTTTTAGTTACTTGTATGTTAATTGTAACTTAGAATCAATGTTTGTAAAGTAAATAACAAATTGCGCTTAAATAGGACTATGTTTTAGAATACTTACAGTATCTATGTTTTTATATCATTTAGTTTTATAGCTGTAGAAATCAATGTAGTAGTATTATTGAAATGCTTTGCGTATGGTTCTTTTATTACTTGAATCAAGCAAATGTTATAAGTTCTACATTTTCATAATATATGTACCTACATAGAATGGTAGTTTAATAAGCGCGTTACAATCGACCAACATGCTATTAATTTAAAAATTAAGAAAATATTGCTTGTTCCATGCAGTGTAAGGTCCCTTCACACTTGTGAACTTAATAAATCTTTTTTAACAAAGTATCTATCATAAGATACGTAAACTAACAGATTGTAAGGCTCTCTCAAGAGACTCAAATTATTTCATTTAACAGTACTTACACCTGATATCTTAAGACTTAAGATACCATAGGTACATTTTATTTTAAATTAAAGAAATCGTGAGACTAATTTATAGTATCTACGTCGTGTGTGACGCGCTTTACCTGTTACCTGTAAATATCGCTTTAGATTCTAGTAAGAATTCGATTTGAAAGCTCATAGAAGACAAGAAAATGTAACATTTGACGGTTTATATGCCAGAACCATAGCAAAATGATGTACCTATAATGCAAAAGGAATCACCACGATTCCTAATTATGAAACTCTCTTCAAAAAATCATGACTGCAAACGAAATAAAATGTCGGTAAAATTACTAAAAAAATCTTAAGCTCTTTTGCGCGTGGGTGTCTTTTAATATGCCGCTTTATAGCATGCTTAAGAGGTTTATCTAACTGAAATCTCCCATCGCCCCGCGATTAAAACTGCCTAATCGCTCATCGCTCGCCTAGACGTTACCAGTTTACGGCTCAATTCGCTCATCGATATAATCGTCGGGGGTGGAATTACGTCGTCAGAAGCGATGGAATGAAAATTCTGTCTGCCTGTACCGTTTTCCAGACTACATCGCTGATCTTGTTTTGATGAATATTGGTATAAAGATAGGAGAAGTACATAGGCTACTTTTGGTCACGATAATAAAATTTAATAGCCACTCAATGCTGAACTCCACGTAGACGAAGTCACATAAAGCAACTAGTTAGATTATTTAAAACTGAGGGTAACCATAACAACTATAACAAGACGTAGATCTTTTTACGCACGAAAGTCAGTACCTTAACATTTTTAAGTTTGTTTGTAACATTATTTTAATATTTGTACTATGCTGTACATGTTATAGGAATTAGCAAATAGGCAAATTTAGGTCTTTTTATAATTACCTACTATGAAAAGAAAATGCCAAATAAATGTGTAAAATAAAGCAATGCTTCAAACAAATTTTGTTTCTTATTTATTCACCTGTAGGTACGATATAATTATTCAGTCATTTATATTAAGATGTACCTAGACTTAAATGCCAGCAAAACTTTAAAAAAACTGGGTTAAAAAGGTGTGGTTGCCTACTATTTGTTTGGAAAAAACAAAATTTCTGCGGAAGAACTAAGACACAATGTTACTCTACCCCTGAGTAACTATAAATACCTAGTATGTCACTCAAACCTCGAAGGAATAGGAATCACACTCGACATGACAAAAAGAATATAGGTTCCGGAACGCAGTTATAAAATCGTACCACCGCGGCTTTTACCAACTTCGGCGAAATTTTACAATCGTCTTATACTGACGTCACTGCTTCTCTGCCTTCAACCCTTTTTATGTCCCACTGCTGGGCACGGGTCTCTCCCCACAACCGAGGAAGGCTTCACTGCATTTCTAGACTGAGCTACTCGTATATAGTACTACATCAATTAGAATATCGATTCCGATAGAATTCAAGTTAAAATGAGAAGCACAATGAAAATCTAATAGATTTTCGCTGCAGTGGGTAAGAGCCTCGGTAGCCCCATTGAAAATGAGCGTCCCGGTAAGTACTACTGACGAGAGTTAGAATAGTACGAATACTACTTAGGTACTTGCGAAGAAAGTTTTGAAATTTTATATAATAAAAATTACAGTTTTCAAAAATATTATTTCGCCACTGAGTAGGTAATGTAGAAATAAATATTATATCATTTAAATACAAATTTATGGAATTTAGTTTCACAGTATTCAAAATTTTCTTTACACAATTTAAAGTATTTAATGCACAAACTGGATACCTATATTTCCATATTCGGCTTACCTATAACCACATAGGTACGAGTAGCTCATACCATATTTGATGTGTTTCACAATCAAAGCTTTAATTGTCGATAAGTCGTTATTAGATGTATCTTAACTACTGATAAACATAATTATGTCATACAATAAATATAAACAACCATTGTCCCAAGTAAAGAAACAAATAACTATTTTTGAATAGGTAGGTACATCCGTGTATATTATATGAAATGTTGGAAATAGAACTTTTGAAATCTAGGATAAACTCGAGTTCACAAACTAATAGTCCATTGTATGGTAAGTAACTTTTAATTGAAATGCAGCTGACCAATGAAAAGTTAGTCAGATAGTTAAAAATTTTCCAATAGAAAAGATTTTGTGTAGAGAAAATATTTTTAACAATGTGCCATTATATTATTATAATATAATGTGCAATGTTACTGACGAACATGGACAAACTTAGACTTTCTTTCTTTATAGTTTATAAATAGTTCCACTTTGTCCTTATTAATTAAAAATGTAATTATTAGAATCACCTATGCACGAAAGTGCTCATAAAATGCGCCACTAGCGGCCACCCGAGATTGCTGCAGTTGTGAGATCGCTTTCGATTTACACTATCAGTACAAACTACCTTAAACATAGGCAATCGACTTCATAAAAAGGCATATCTGCCAAATATTGTGTTCTACAAGTGTTAAAAAAACAGTATAAATAGAGTAAGGAAGCTCTTAGGTACCTATATTTTTTAACATTCGAAATACTGCCCATTAGCCGTTTACCGGTTAGCAATAGACACTAAAATTTACCATTGCATTTCCAATAAGTGGGTCACTCAACGAGCCCCGATCGCAATAAAATTTTCAGGTCGGAACTGTACGGAATTCATTAACACTCATTTGGAACTCTAAATTATAGAGTTTATTCCTCTTGTTCGGTACCCGTGTATCGCGCCGTGAAACTGAACAGGGCAGGAACCGCCATTTCCATTAATATGTAACGAAGAACAATCTCAGTGCATTGGCCTTTATTGTCCTAGCCAAATCGATATGTTACTTAGTAATTTAACGTATACGGGTTTTACTCTGGTGAATTTCCAATCACATGAAACGTAAGAGCCGAAGAAAGGGTAAACATCATACATTTTACATCACAAATGCGTCTTTGTGCGAAAGGCGCTATGAGCGGTCCTCGAATCGTTTTCGGCGAAAGGTGTAATATGGGGAGAAACATGGACCCTTTTTCTTACCAATTATTGCCCAGATTTAACCTTCTATCCAAAGGCCTTACATATTCTATTTATTGCTTTAGTTTGTATTGAACTAAACAATAATGCGTACCTATGCCTAACACTTACGCGACATAGGAAAGAAGGGCACAAAATGTGCTGAGGGATATATTTATGTACGCCGCATGTTTATAGCGTAAAGCGAAGTATATCTTCCTTCTTATACTGTTTATAATTAAAATGCACTATAATTATAATTCTGTATGTAGGTACCTATTGTAGGTAGGTATATTAAAATGAAACTAGGTATAAAAACCATTTGAAGGAAACGGATTTCGAGATTTTCTAGTACTTTTGGTTAGGCATGTGCGGTCATAAAATAGTATTTTAAAATAGGAAAATAACTAGATACTCTTAATTAAACTCATGTCTCTTAATGACATATTCTTATCTAATTTTATCTCTTTGTTACCAACTGTTGTTTGTCAAGCAGTAAAAGGATTTCATCTGAGCAAAACCCGCTTCGCATTACTAGTATTTAATAATAATAAGATAAAGAAATGTGTCTGTATGACTCTAAGTATTTATATGAAAAGTAAGTAACAAAATTGTATTTAATATGCACAAAACATGAAGAATATTGCGTCATGTATGGGACTAGGTACCGAAAACTATAGTGTTTGTCTAAAAAACAAAAATAATTAGGTAATTGTAAAAAGTAATTTGATTGTTTCATTCTCACTAATGAATTAAACAATCAAAATACTTTTATTTAGATGTGAAAATACTGGAGCGTTGCGAAGTAGGTATTAAATGATTTTAATTTGATTCTTAAAATTATTGTGATTTATTTGATAAGTACCACGTATTTCGGAATTCTTTTTAATATATTGTTAAGACCGAAATTGCTTTGGTTTCACACATAAAAATTTAGTAGCAGCACATTCATGCGTTTTAGTGCAAACAAAGACAAGGGCTTGAAGCAGTGATAGTCGGTAATGCAATTTGTTTCTTTAAATAGAGCGTTGGTACTATAAAGATCAGTAATAATGTATCAGGGTTCATTACGATATCAACTCACATTTATTCAATAGAAGCGCTAGACTGTGTTAAACACGCCTATAGGCTGTTATTTCACTGTTTACTGTTTATGAACTGCAAAATTGACTAATTAAATTGGGAGAAAATGTTAACAAACGAGCTTTATGTTTACGGTAATCAAAATGTGCAGATACCCGCACATTTAAATTTTGGTAAATACATGTTGGACCAATTTCGGAAGATGAACAATGAAATTGCACTGGTAAGGAATTTTATGTTTACACACATCGTGTTTAACTTTTATTTTGCTAAACTCGTATTTATTTTATTTAGACTATTGTGTTTATCTCTATTAGGTTCTATTCACGTTACTTAGGTATTGTTGTATGTGATTTGTCTTCAAATATTATAAATAATTATAATACTGTAATCATGTGTTAAAGTCCCTGAAACTCTATTCATGTATTTTTATTAACAACGCACGATTGACTATAAATAAAATCAATGCTAGAATTGTTCTTAAAGATATATAAGAAATAGTTGTTTTAAATGTTTGTCTGTATATTTCGGTGTACCCTATTTTAAATTTCCTTACCTACAGGTAAATTTTTTGAAAATGGATAATATATTTATTTCTCACTTAATGTATCTTGTATTCAATAGGAAAACGCAGAGACGAAAGAAAAGCTTACCTACAAGGAGTTTTCCCAATATTCAGTCAATCTCGCTACAGCTCTTATAAAGATGGGAGTCAGAAGAGGCGACATTGTGGCAGTCGGATCAGAAAAACGTAATACTTTCGTGCCAACGGTCCTTGCAATCGTATTCACGGGGGCGACATATACGCCATACGATTTAAATAGCGGTAGAGGTACGGACTCATAATATCCTTTCACGTAGCCCGTTCCTATCCTTCTCTCGTTCACGTTTAACATAAATTATTCCTTTCAGCCATATTAAGGCATAAATTGTCGATAACACAGCCAAAGTACTTCATTTGTTCAAAACTTTTTTGGGAAATGAATAGCGATGTACTAAGCAGTTTCGATTGTATCAAAACTTGTATAACACTTGACGAAGCTCCAGCCACGGCTATATCAGTTGAATCATTGATTTCAAACGACGTTGATGTAAACAGATTTGAGCCGGCAAAAGTTGACGGGCGTAACGATACAGCGTTCATACTATATTCATCCGGAACGACTGGCATGCCAAAAGGAGTGTGTTTATCGCATTTAAACTGCATTCTTAATAGCTTGTGGGACGAGTAAGTTGGAATTTTTTTCTTTTTAACACCTAAGTATACAATGTTAATGAGTGCAACTATTTTGTAGTATAAAATGGAATTAATTGGTCACCGCCACAATGTCGGCTCCTTCCATTTTCAATTTCGCAGAGTGTACTAGTACTTACGTATATAGATTTAGCGCTTTCTCACGCGGCTATCATTAATTAACTAGTTTATTAATGTTAATAGTATGCTATTTAATTTATATTATGTATTAATTACTTAGGGTCTGATACCAGAATTCAATAATTTAAACATGTACCGTGAATTAGAAAACCTCCTAATTAACGGTTAAAATTGTCAATGTCTGCAAATTATACCCAGTCGCAACCTTGTAACTTTGTACTTTAGGAGCTGTTTACTTAATTTTTAGGTACAAAGACGAGACATTGAAAAGCGTCTTCGTTTTCGGAGAATGGTATCACAATTACGATACCTTTATGACTTATAAATTTTTATTAGCTGGAAGAAAAGTTGTGTATGTGAATGAGCCTACACAAGACACAGTACTACGTTGTCTTCAAGATTGTCAAGTAAGAAAAAGCTATTTTCATTATAAAATTAATGCTAGAATATTTTAATATCTCGCACACGTCAAGAACATTTTCCATTCAGATCTGTTCATTTTATAATGTTTTTGATTATTAACAGGTAAAATGGAAAAATAAAAAAGTTATAGAAGTTTGCTATATATTGGGACCTTCAACATTCACAATCCTTTTAAAGTATTATGAAGGATATTATGAGATTATTCAGATTTTTATTCAGGGAATACTTCTAATTTCAATTTAATTAAAATTAAACAAACAACTCTGTATGTAGGTATTAGTAGGCGTACAGTCTACGTAACTACGAAAACGTAGACACCGCCTCGAAAGCGTACACAAAATGTAACACCGACTTGACAACCACTCAGATGACTAACAGCGGCTGTACATCACGATGAAAGGCGAACTAGCCCTGTACGAACATTGATTATTCCCACTATGTCAAACACAGCGGTGCCAAGAAAATTGCTTTATTAGAGAAAAGCTGGCAAGACAGGACTTATTATTAATCGCATCTGGTATATAAGAGTATGAGTAGGTATAATAACTGAATCGAATCCACTTGATAATTCTCTCTGTTATTGTTGAATACATTTATTCTCTTAAAAACCCCAAAGGGTTTTTTGATTTTTTCCTATTATTAGATGAAATATATTCAGGGAAGGTTTTGGTAAAAATTACAAGATTTTTACTACTGATTGTCCGACCGTATGTTTTTCAAATGACGTTCGTATTTTGAAAAAATTTATAATTTTTTCAGATAGATATCTAAGCAGTATTATATGTTTGATATTGTAAGTACTTATATATATTTTTAACATAAGCAGTTATAACGTTTTATTATTTAAAACTCAACCGCTATGACAAAAACAACTAGAAATAATGGTCTACAAGAATAATACACAAATTTAGCAAGTCACGCGTGACATTTTAACGATTCATGTTTTGTTCTAGGTCAACATAGCTATGCTTGTTCCTTCCCATGTCGGGTACATCTCCAAAGCTGAGAACATAGACAAGTACAACTTGGATTCTCTAAGAATCATTTACTCTCGTTCTTCGCCACTTCATAGTAAAACTGTGCAAAGATTGAAGGAAATGTGTGTTAATCTCTCTACTAACTTTTCCTATATTTATAAGTTAACTAATTTTATTATGCGCCTTCTAATTTGTGCACAAAGAGCTTATTTTTTTGTGTCAGTGTTCAATTTAATATAGGTACACAGCATGTATTATTTTTATTAACTTAAGGAAAGAAATATAACTTTGATTAAGATTGTCAAATTTGGATTACACCTACAACTTATGTTCCGTATCTCGAACGATGCTCTGTAGCCCTGATATTATTTGGGGATACTTAAACTGATAAAAAGCTATGTTTGTCTCGGAAAAAACAAAAGTTTCCCGAGGGATGAGGATGTAAAACCGTGGGCAGTGCCTTGAGGCAAATGGTCTGTATCTCTCAGCATCCCTATCCTACGATTATATCTTGATCATGCTATTATTCCATTTTTCAACAGATGTTATGTAGGAAAATAAACATCCCGAATTACTCACTTGGCTCAATATATTATGTAGGTGGCTTGAGTCTAATTATTTTAATTATCGTAAGAACGTCAGTGTAGGTGTAGGTGTGATCGACATGCAATAATTGAGCTGTTTATTTTACCTACTTGTCACAAAATTCATTTCCGTATTAATTAGTAAGTAATTTACATTTATACATTTATAATTTCAGGCTTCCCAAGCTACAAGACGTTTTACAGGGATATGGCATGACCGAATGTGGTGAGTTAACTTCGGAAAATTGGGGCACTAAAGGCTCCAAGTCGGGAAGCGTTGGCATGGCTTCGCCGGGTATAACTTTGAAGGTAAAGTTTACTTAAGATTAACGAGATATCATTACATGAATTTATTTAAGCTCGATATAACACCAATTTAACCTATAACAACCACTTAAGTAACTTGCGCTTAAGTTATATGAAATGTAAACTTTATGTTGAAATTATGGAATGTTTAACTAATTTAATGTAGCGTTCTCTTTTCATTGTGCTTACTGAAGTAAGTTTATGATCACTTAACTAACTTAACTCGGTAAGGGTATGAATGTAATGGGTTTTAAATATTATAGATACTAAATGTAATTAAAAGACGAGTAATCAGCTTTTCAATTCGATTATACCTAGTCTAGTAGATAAATTATACCTAGAACTAGCAAATGAACATGCAGGCTATATGATATTAAAGCGTAAAATTTCTCCAAACAGTTCTCCAGCCTAATGGAGATGGCCTAAGCCCTTTTCATATTTTCTTTTATTGGAAAAAAAGTAAATTTAATGTATTATTTTCAGATATCGGATCCAGAAACGAACAAAACTTTAGGTCCTCACCAACACGGAGAGATTCGAATAACAGGTCCGGTTCTTATGAAGGGCTATATTGGAGTTGATCCCTCCACTTATTTAGATCCGGAAGGATTCTTTAAAACGGGCGATCTCGGCTTCTACGACGATGACAAATACTTCTTCATCGTCGACAGAATGAAGGAAATTATATCATACGATGGATATAAGGTTATGTTATACTCTTAAAATGAAGTAGACGAATTATTTTCTCATAAGGTTTTTCCGTGGTTATTAAAACCGGAGACGTTGAAAAAACATATTTTAATATGTTCTAACCTACAAACAAGAAGTAATATCAACATTTTTCTAGTTATTTTATAAACCCTTGCCTTTAAAAATTTGTAATAACTAGTGTAGGTATATTTCAGATAGCTCCCCTTGAATTGGAGACGGTATTGCTACTGCATCCAGGAGTTCGTGAGGCAGGCGTAGTGGGCAAGCCAGTTCCCACATACGGAGAAGAACCTACAGCTTTTGTCGTTAAACAACCAGGCGCCATCGTCACAGAGACTGAGCTCGTTGATTACGTGGCTTCAGAGGTAAAAACAAAATAAAGCTTCCAACTCATAGGCTTCCCTGTGTCAACGATGGCATGGACACAGGACACACACACTAACAATTAAACAAACCGCCACGAACGTACTAATAATAGAGCGTCTATATACGCGTAAATGTATTTATAATAATTTTTGTTCTATGTGTATTTCTTAGAGCATTCATATTATGTCCTACTGGCTCCGTAGATTTTAATTGACAGTCTCCGTTTATCATATTTTGAGTGACCGTTCAATGGAAGGTGCTATAATGACTTCGCTATATAATAACAAATACCTATATTCCTATTTAGATTATTTTGAATATAACCTTTGAGTAAAAAATATTTTTTATAGATTAAAGGGCACTTTTTATAGTTTATCAAAACAAGACTTGGAAAAATTTTCCTTCCTTTCAAATGCATGATGATTCGATAAAAAATAACTAATGAATCTCTTTCAGGTTGCCCCGTTCATGCAATTAATAGGTGGAGTTAAATTTATTGAAAAGATAC
>DWQL01001739.1:0-10883 GCA_018231265.1 Noctuana haematospila
GTCGGAGGCCCTTTGGGCGGTTTGACAACATCCGACACGGGTTGGCCACTAACCCGTATCTCCACCAATCCGCATTGAAGCAGCGTGGTGGAGTATGCTCCAGGCCTTCCTCGGTTCTGGGGAGAGACCCGTGCCCAGCAGTGGGACATAAAAACGGTTGAAGGCAGGCAATCACCTTAAAAAAGTTGAGCTTTGTAATTATCTGTTTTTACATTTGCACAAAACAGTGTATGGTCACGATAGCCAGTTTGAGATAAAAACTCGGTTAAAATTCATAGGTATGCCCTACCCACATTAAATGACATACGAATAACAAAACCTAAACGTTAAAGACCACGGCAACAAAAGCTGAAACAAATTCTGAAATTGGGCGACTTTTGTCTAATTCCAAATCGATTCCACTTAACAATATTTCTATAAGAAAGCCTTTCTTCGACCGCTTAAGCTGTCTTGAAGGACAGTGGACAAAGTTTTGGGTAATTAAATTTTTATGTCTTCCTTTCGTGCCTTTCCCAAATGAGGCTGAAATCGACTGAATATTTTGCGAGAAAATTTCGTCGACGGGTTTAACGACCGTTTCAGTTATGTTTAGGTAATAGTTATTTTAAGGCATCACAGAATTTCAGTGTTGACATATTTACAGATTATAAATAAAGTAAAAAAAAAACTATAACAATAATATTTCGTCTAATATGCCCGCGTGAGGCATCGTACCCAAAACCCTGGTGTTGACATTGTTTGTTTTGTAATAAATAACAGGCACCGTCTTTCGTTCGTTCTTCAACACGTCACACTATATGAGTGAATACTAGGATATAAAGGATACCCCACATTAGGATACACTGTCGTGGATTCAATAGACACACATCTTACGTAGATTCGTTCCTCACACTTCTTAAGATTCTTTTATTATTTGGGAAAATAATTTATTATAAATAATAAAAATATTACTTTTCAGAAAATATATCATTAGGTTATTAAGATTAATTTTAGAAATATATATCTGACCTTTAGAACTAAACAACGAACTATTGTGGAAAAAAATGCGATCCCACAATTTATAGGTATAACTTTATCTGGCAAACTATACAAGTTATTAACAGAGATGTCAATTTAAATTTTACAAATCCTCTTAAAGGCATAAAATTTGCATACACTTATTCAAAGTGGTCCATTCTCGTCTCAAACTAATTGCACTAAGCAGTAAGATATGTATTTAAATAATTAACATAATATTGATGGATTCGATTATGATATTATCAAAATGGTGTTTTTTATATTAATATTGTGCGAAATTGTCTATTATATTGCTGTTATTAAATTTTAATAGATATTAGAAAAAGTTGCTAGATGCTACTATTTTGAAAATACAGAACAGGTATTTGGTAAATATTCATCATCATCAACCCATGACAGTCCCACTTCTGGGCACGGGTCTCTTCTCAGATGAGGATTTAGGCCATAGCAAACTTACATGCCTTTTGAGAACTTTTATGGAGAACTATCAGACAAGCAGGTTTGCAGGTTGCAGCTAATTACAGATAATTTCTTCAAACGTTAACGAAACGTAAGTTACATAACTTAGAAAATTCTCTACGCCGACTAGTAGCCAACCCGTGCCGGATTTCGTCAAACCGTGCTCATGGCCTTCGACCAAGTTTAACGAATATTATGTATCCATACGATTACCGAAATACATATCGACTATGCATATATGTGTAAGTAAAATTTGTCACTAGCGGTCACTCACCTGAAAACCGACCGCGTCGGTTTCTACGAGTAATTTGTGAGATAATTTGCGATCCACAATACCAGCCAGCGGGGTTATACGCGCTTCATGATACAGAATGAACAGTAATTAGAATTACCAACGTAAAATAACTTCAAATAAAAAAAAATAAAGTATAGAATCGTACTTACTCTTTCTAAAATATCCGTTTTAAAGCATTTCGCAGCGAAAACTTGTTTAAACAGTAGATTTATGCTAAACGCTCGCGTGGCCTTAGGATTTTTATTGCCACATAAAAAGTAAATTCAAATTAACTCCCGATGTAACTTCAACTAACTTCAACCCTCGGTGGTGGAAATTATTGCCCTTTTTAATAGCTAATATGATAAGGTTTAAACTTTGGTAGTTAACTGGGGTAATTTTAAAACGAATTTTGAGTGCCAAATAAGGGGAAAATACGTTAATTATTTACATTAATTGACGTAGTTTCTTAAGATTAGGCGCTAAGTATAAAGTAAATAACATTTGCTATATCAATAATATTTGGCAACATCAAAAATAAGTTAGGTAGGAATACTCAGTCGCAAAATTTGTGTACTATTCAAAGGACCAAATTAAAAAAAGTTTCCGATAAAAACGCGGCAACTCTCGAGTAGCAAAAAACTCATCGACATGTACCTAGCACCGGGAATATTAATATTGAAATGAGAACTTCAATGGGGAATATCTTCAAAACACACGATATTTTTATCATCCCAGTTTTTGACCGTAAAATAAAAAACTCAGCAACATTGACTTAATCCAAAATAAAACTTGTATTTTTAACAAAAAAATATGTTTTTACTTTTAAATATTAGATAAAATAAAAAAAGTAACTTTAACACACGGTTAAAACCTAAGTGCAAAGAACTTTAATAGATAGCTACCTGCAGTTAAATGCCTCTTTTAGTCTATTAATATAACTACTTATAAAAAAGATTCTCGCAACTCGTTATTAGTATTAAAAGTACACTACCTACGCGTAGTACCAACCTAATAATAAGTTAAGTCTTTTTAATTCAAAAAGTGTTCCAACTCCTATTTTTCAGCTGCGAAAATAATTGTCAAGTGATTTAGCCTGTTCGGATTCAAAGCTGGAATAAGTGGAAAACACTTTCGAAGAATTAGATTAATGTTGTGAACGGTCTCTACAAAAGTTTCCTACTTTTTTCCATAGTTTACGAGGAAAAGAGGAGATAACAGAATCGTTAATGGAATAGTCGCCTCGCTGTGCTTAATCTGGAAGCGAGACATCTGATTATCGTTCAGGACTTGTCCATAGTGATTTTGCTTGGTTATAACGTAACTATAAAAAAAAACTTATAATTATTTTGCGTCCACACTTCTACAATGACTGGTGCGTGGATTATACTGGAAATTTGGATTGGACCGGCTACCGGACGTCTATCGTGCCGTTTTGAACAGTCTAGTTACATAAATAGCATTAGCCCTATATAACATTCTTCTTAAGTATAATATGTTAAGAGTGTGATACTCTATACCTTATTCATGTTCAGAAAGATCGGAGGTGGCTACAAAATCGCTGCCTCGATTGCAGCCGCGCCCGCTCTATATACATACCTACACCGCACAGTCGCCTTGAACAAGACCATACCTTTACACAGCGTGTGATTTTGCGAATAGCCCCCCTAAGCTTGCTCCCCACTTGTTGGGGATTAAGGTATCCTTTTGTGCAAAATATTGCAGAATGTGCGTTTAATCTGAACGGGAGAGGCCCATGCTTCGCTTGCTTTTTTGTTAGGAGAAATTTTTATTTTTATTCAAGATAATCTCGGAGCAATTTTACTGGCAATCGCTAGCTGCCGGTCGTACTTAACGGTTCTATAGACATTCACGTTACGCAAACCTTCATAAGGGATTAGTAACGTGCGAACGGATGTTTTCAATTTATATATAATTGATACGTAACGCCTCTATCGAGGTGTAAGATAAGTTAAGATGTATGGAAAGGTGTCGATTATGATACGAATATACACGTAACATTGTGAAAACTGTTAGTATAATTACTTACATGATAGCAAAGTTATGAAATGCAGATGCATTCATGCAGTTGGGGTCATGTGTCTAGACAGATACATGACCCCAACTAGTAAGAATCAAATCCTGACCTACCAGAGCAAGACAAAGACAATAGTAGAAAATTTCTCGCTCTGTAGTTTTATTGCTATCACAGCTATATTAACCATTACTAAGACAATATTAGTCACCATACAAAAACAATGGGTCAGAACATCTCCCATATACCCGGAATGACTAACATGACCAACTATGCGAGTATAGCCCTGTTCTGGATAAACTGTACGAATTAATGCTATCTTAACGGTCATATTGGCGACATTACCACCCTATTTGTCTGCAGTAGGGATGTGCCTGACTAAGATTTAAAAAAAAAGGACGGTTGCGGATATTATGGCACTTTCAAATTACCTACTAATAAATT
The DNA here is from genome assembly GCA_018231265.1 of Noctuana haematospila. NCBI lineage: Eukaryota > Metazoa > Arthropoda > Insecta > Lepidoptera > Hesperiidae > Noctuana > Noctuana haematospila. The sequence continues at coordinate 4,230 of DWQL01001739.1, forward strand.
AATATTCAAAATAATAATATGCTTTATTTTATAAATGCAAACAAAATAATTTAAAGGTATTACGCATTAAATTTTAATTAGTTAATGAATTAAAATTAAATTATATGCTTATTTCAATAATGATATTATTATTATTTTGCTATTGGGATGTGGCATAATTTTTCATAACCATAAAAATATTAAGTATATTAGATTTTTCTTTTATTCGTCATAATTATATTTAACTACCAAAATAAAAATGTCACCATTAAAAAAAGAACGATGAAAAATATTTGCAAAATGACCAAAAAAATTAACAAAATTTGTCTATCGCAAGACTCAGTTACTTATTACATCGGTAATATTTACTTTTATTACTAACTGGGAAGATATGTTGAACGAATACGGATACTTATATCAAACATCCCTATTTGATAGGCTTTTATGTGAGGGAGGACAAATGGACCGAGGCTTCTGATAGTTCGTTGACCTTTTTCACGTAATAAATAAAGATTTTTCCATCACGCCATGTAAAAAGCCTATTAGCACAATAAGGTTAACTTTTAGCCATCTTCTTTATGGTAGGTGGTAGAGCTTATAAAGGACGCCCAGGGTGGTACCACCGCAGCACTCATAACTTGCTGCGAGACGGCTTGTGGCAATTTCTTGTGATTCGGTAGGGCCATGTTAGTCCTCATGTGTCGCAACGCTTCCACGTACAACCACAATTACTTAGTTTTAGCTAAGATTTATTTTAAGTTCAGTGACTTTTCAACATTACTAATAACAGTAGGTATGTTTAAATCCCACTGTGCAGATACGAGACTTAGAAAAACTGAATATGTAGTCCCTTAGACGTCCCTTATACGAACACACAAGATCCATATAAAGTATGTATAGCACACAACACATTTGCCGGTACGCTGCATACATCAGTTGAAGGGGAGCATCGAACTCATATGAATATGGATATTATTGAAAACTCGAAGGTTTTTCGTAAATGTATATATTTTTTTCTAGATTTAGACGTTATTTTAAGTCTTCTTTTATTCCATAGAATGTCACTCTGCTGTGACATGTCGATGTCAATGTCATGTCTGCGGTGTATTCTTGTTGGACTGGAAGGAAATTAAATGACGTCGCGTTGTCCCCATTGGCCGTATGCAAGATTTTCACGATGACTTTTATGACATAGGTTAGGACATAATGACTTACGATAGAAACATCCTGGTCATATAAACGACTAACCCGTAACATGTCATAGAAGATTTTTTAGAATTTATGACGAAGAAAAGAATAACAAGAGATACTTATTGACGGTTACGTTATCACAATAAGTCAACAAAACATTCAAATAATCATACCCCTAAGCTAAACACTCAAAAATAAAAGCACATTCAAAACAAGTCTTTTACGCGACGGTACGTTCCAACAATTTTTGTGTTGTTATTCAAAAACGCAGACAGACGACCTCTAAACGAACAGGGACAACCCTAGGCTGCTATTGACGCTCCGTCAAGCGTGGCTCTCGAAGAGATAAGATGGAAATAGGGCTGACACTGAATTACTTATAGATTACATAATACTGCATAAAAGATGCGACAAACCGACAACTCAACACGCAAATCTTTTAAATGCCCTTTTTTTAATTAAAAACAGGTTCCATTTGGTTAATTGTGCAGACTCTGTTGTCTGTAGTAACATTATTCTAACATACTCCGTTAGAACAAACACAAATTTATTTTTTTAAATTAAATTTAAAAAAACTTTGCCTCTATGTTCAGCTGTTTCAGGTTATGGGTTCTCCTCATAACAACGTTAGCGTTTTGTTCAGTAGATATTTAACTATTTATCATACAAAGTATCTTTAAGTACCTACTATCAAATCAACAAAGTATAATATATTCTTCATACAAAACAAACTTTTCTATTTTAGGAATATTACTTGACATCAGTCTAGCATTAAGAAGTATCTTCAATTAAACTTGAAATCAAATGCCATCTTCACTTTGGAGCAAGCGGACAGATTGAAAGCAATTAATATACCTAATGAATGGTCAGGAGCAACATCTTATGCGAACCGAACTAACCCTAGACTGCTATTGACAATCCGTCAAGCATGACACTGAAAAGATATAAAGGCAGACATAGGGTTGGATCTTAAAATGTAAAATTTAAATATTATTAAAATTAATTAATTTTTTGTAACAACTAAACAAATTTTATTCTTATATTATTGAGCACCTTGTATAAGGTTATTACATGCAATATACTAATGTCTTATTTCATAGCCTCAAGATTTCAGTTAGTACATTTATGTTTAAAAATCCAATGCGAGACTATGTGGTTAATATGACAGTCAACAAGTTTTTAGTAATTCCGAACAGAGTAAAAATTTAAAGTTAATTCTGATTTATTTCAAAGCTTATGTTGGTTTCTGCCACTTCTTTTGAATTTATTTCCTAATTATTAGTTGCTTTCCGAGTGCATTGAGTCTGTCACGAAAAAAACAATGGATTAAATTCAAATAAAACTATTTCGGCACGAGTGGAAAATACGTTCTGGAGATGTTCACGACAATCCTACTAGATTCTACATTTCCACATCTCTTGGTACAAATCAAGAACGAAATCGATTTATATCTCTCGCATTTAGGTCGAGTGTCAACCCTAGCGTCTATTGACGCAGCGCCGTCAAGCGTAGCTCTCGAAGAGATAAGACGATGCTAGGGCTGACACTGAATTTCTAACCTACATTTATTGAATGTTCAAAAATAAATTTTAGAGTTTATTATAAAATTTACCTTATGTTTTGGTAACTTTTAAAAAGCTCTTGTTAAGGATTTATCAAAATATACTTTCGGATTCATGTTACATTACAGTGTAATATATCATTTTATAAACATTCAAATAAACAATTAATTCAAACGTGACATAAGAGACAAGAGACAGTCAAAGTTTGATATGAAAGAATACAGGTTGTTCTGAAACCACAGAAACAAACCATACCTGTATAATTAAAATACTTTTTCAAATGTTTTTTTCGGTAAATACCAACTTTGACTTAAACTTTTAGCAAATAATAAACATTCAGACTGCAAACCCTAACTAGCAATAAGAGCGAATCGCTAGCAAGCTTCGAAAGCTCGCTGCGCCCATATGTCGAATACAGCGTTCTGACATCATCACTAGAATATATGAAATTCACTCTTCATATGCTTAAGCTCGTGAACTGTTCACGGCTCTGATTCTATATACGCCAACTGCATGCGTTATATTAAGATAATTCTAGTTGCACTAATTTAATCGCCTATAGAGAAATAGTTAGAGTTAGATATATTTAATACTAGCGACCCGCCCCGGCTTCGCACGGGTGCTATGCTGATACTAACTACACTACAGAAAAACTGTGAACGTTTATACACATAAACCTTCTTCTTTAATCACTCTGTCTATTAAAAAAACCGCATCAAATTCCGTTGCGTAGTTTTAATGATTTAAGCATACATAGGGATATAGGGACAGATGACGTGTCATATTAAATGTAAGATATGATAAACCAAGTGACCTTATTGCCCAAATCACATCGGAAGTTTCTGAAACGTTTGCAAATTTTGTGAACCTATCATTATGTAATATATTTCCGATATATTTGTCACGCACACGTTTGACAATCACGTGTGCTCACTATCAGGTTAAAGGTTCACTGTATAGTTATTAATTGTATGTAAGTACAAAGTATTATTAACCATTAACTACACCATCATGTATGAACATCTATGGATAGCTATTCAAACAAGCTCAAAATCTTTCAACAAGAGCATATTTAGTACCGTTTGTTGTTACGAGGTTAATCAATGTTTTCGTAAATGTTAGTGAAAGCACCGTAGATAGGTTTTCCATGTACCTACAAAATTAGTTTGTTTTCATTTCTTCATACTATTAAGCACACAGATTCAGAACGTTAATAGAGGGCGAATCCCTTTTTGAAACGGTGGAAATAGATTATTTTCAACCGACTTCAAAATAAAGGAGGAGGCTTTGACTTCTCAATTCGACTGTATTTTTTACATCATAACTTTCGACTGGGTGAACAGATTTGGATGGTTCTTTTTTTATTTGAAAGCTGATGCATTCCGTTTTCATTTGGCCCAGTTCTGACAACGGCGTCCATGTGAAAACCATATAAGTCTTAAATATAAGTAAGTGCGCGACAACTTTGTAGTCGGTCTTTCTCGTAATGCAACTTATAAATGATAAAGCAATGAATTAACAGTTGCTGATTTATTTCGGATTTTATATGTGTCTAAGGCTAAATAAGATAATATAAAACGCTAAGCTAGGTTCAGTGAAGCTTATAAAAACCGTTCTTTGCCTCACATTTCAGTTTTCAGACGGAAATCATTTGCGCCAATATCTCCGCGCCACCCTCTGTTAGGGGTGATTTAATAGGGCCCCGGCTCGTAGAAGATCGGTAAATATAATTTTTGGTAGGAAAATATTGGCACTATAGTTACGTTTTGCTGTTTGCGTTCTGTAAAACGTTTGCGGTTTCTAGGTACCTAGTAGGTATAAATACTTACCAATCTGTCGATTAGTAGGTGTATACTGGTATATACTTGGCCACGGGTCTCTTCTCAAATGTGAGGAGAGTTTAGGCCACAGTCCACCACGACGGCCAAGTACGGGTTGGTGAAATTTACAAGCCTTTTGAGAACTTTATGGAGAACTCAGTGATGTAAGTTGACACTTGGCCAGCATTTGAAAATTTCAGGAATAAAATAGTTTATCATGCCTCCACATTTACAAATTAAAATAAAGACATATTAAATAGTTATATAATTAGACACTATTGCCTGACGGTGACCACTTACCACCAGGAAGCTCATCCAACGCGACAACACAAGTAGGTACTCATGACAGTGGAAATGACCTAGTGTCGGGCTGTGAATGTGAAGCGTTATATATTTATTTATTTACAGTCCAAACCGGGTAGCAATCAGCAGCTTAAAAAAAATAAACCATGAAATTCGAAAAAAGCCCTTTCATGAGAGTTATGTATGTTTTTTGATGGATGTTGGTAACAAAAGCCCAATGTAATATTTATCAAATGCCGTGGCTTCACATGAAATATTTATCGAACTACAGCGCTCGATTCGCGGTTTTGGTACGTTGAACTTTAAGAGGTTCCGTTTTCAAAATTTATTTAGTGTAGCAAGTTTAACGTGAAAAGTTTGTGTTGCTAAATAGGTACCTACAGGTTGTGCCATCGAAAACAAACATTAAATATTATACCTTTTTTTGGGTCAAAAACTACATATAAAAAACTTATCTTAACAGTGTTAGATAAATTAATTAATTAGTGTTAAAACATTACCCATAATCCAAAGTACGTTATTATCAACTGAATGAGCCATTTATTTAAAGTGCGCTTTCCTAATGAAACACCCTAAAATAACTGCTAACTAATACATAATTAAACCAGTAATGACGACTTAAAAGAAAAACAAAAATTAAGAGGAAGAAACATTTTTTAAATTCCCAGTGAACATTTTTTTTAAATATATTATGTAACAAATCGTGCAGCTCACTGCAGCTGTACCTAATGCGAGAGGCTTATAGCAAAAGGCAGATCCTTTCACAATAAATCCGGGTCACGGCTCGGACCGGAAGTCGTCTCCAGACCCCCACGTCTCAATCGAACCGCCTCCCAACTTATTGCTTTAGAGCCAAGAAGTTACTCTTTATATTAGGTTTATGTAGAAAAAACTATTGATACGTTTAACATACGTCTGAACCGCAGGCGATTAGAAGATTATGTTATTTTGTATCAGTTGTAGGCCGATCTAACTGGGAGTTTTGTCAAGGCGAAGTCCTTGAACGCACATTCATGAAACGCCGTCCTACCTTAATTTGCCTGTCTAATTCCTTTAAACATAGATAAAACTCTTAACATGTAAGTTTTTAAAACCTGTAGAGCAAAGTTTGGAAAAGTATAAAGCGAAGGTACTCAGGCTAATTCCACAGATAATCCTAATAAAAGTTCAGTCAGAGAAAAACATTTCACAGAACCTTTAGACGACAAAAGTCAAAAGGCAGTACAAAGAGGCGAGCGAGCGGACAAGTGCTCATTACGGCGTAACGTCACTCGATTCTTGTGAATCGTCACCCGGATATTGTTCCCCGGAGCTACTTGTTGTGACGAATTGGAACTCTTGCTTCAGTATTGACCTATTTTCAAAAGAAATAAATACTGATTTTGCGCATTTATCGGTACCTACAAATATTTTCTTTAGCATCTAGATTATATGTGCGCTTATATTAATTGTTATTTAATTTTGAGCAGTATTCTTGAATATAAAATTACAATTTTAAATAGACTTCCAAAAGTTTACACTCGTGACATTTAGTAGGTACTAAATCGTCCCTATTAAAATGGACCTTCAGTCATGACGGGCTGGATAAATATATTAAATATAAAATAACTAACTTTTAAAAAATATTCTTAAAATAAGGATAAGTCAAAAATAGAACAGAAGTTATCACGGCGTGACGTCACACGACTCCTTGTGTAACGTCACCCGAATCTTGCTTCCCAGACCAACTTGTTCTGACGAATTGGAAGTCATACTTAAGTATTGAACTACTTCAGAGAGGGCTTACCTACTACTGAATT